>CBVK0100670638.1:0-15992 GCA_900067695.1 Picea abies | reverse complement strand
TACGCTCCCAATCTTATGGGACCCCCCATGCCATCCGAACTTTAACAAGGGGGGGTCCAAGTAAGTGGTATTGGGAGGGAAACTTGTCACCTCATGGTGAACTCGGACCCCCCCCCTTCCAATACCACTTAGCACCTCAGGGGGGGTCCGATTAAACCTCTTTCCCCTGCAAAACTGCCCTATCCCAAATTCACAAAACCACATTTTTCGCCAGTTTCGACCAGTTAACTTCCGGGAAGGGTTTCTGGAAAATGGAAGCGAATTTTAAAAAACCGAGAGAGGTTTTTGTTCATAACGGGCTGAAGAACAAAAAAATCTTCCATTTTTTGCACAGGTTCCACCAGTTGGGAGAATCGAAGCCATCTTTTAAACTCATTTTTCATATTTTCGGTTTTTTTTTTTTGTTTCAGTCCTTTCGGTTTTTTTTTTTTGTTTCAGTCCTGATTTTGTGGGAGCTGTTTCGGTGAGTTGGAGATGAAATTGGAGAAACCGAAGGAGGTTTTTTTCTCCAGAGAAACTCATATACAAAAAAATCCTTCAGTTTTTACACAGGTATCACCATTAAAGATAAACAGAGGTCTGCGTTGACCCCTTTTTTCAACAGATTCGACCCACTTTTTAGTTCAGATCTTTTTGGGATTTACTTGCTATTTTCGGCTAGGAGGATCGAATTCGATCTCCTGATCCTAAGGATTGTTTTTGTTATTTATATCTATGTTTGTAATAGAGTAGAGGTTCGACCTATGTGAAAGAGGCTCCCTGGGCCTTGTAAATTTTGGGTGTAGGGAAATCCCAGTAGGTGTAAGAAAGACCATGTTCATTTCTTTGTGAATTTAACACAACAAGCCTGCTTATGACTTGAGATTCATCACGTCACTTATGCTCAACAATTTATTTTCTTTGTTTATTTATTTATCTTACAGCTTATTTCTAAGAGCAGTGTGATTGGAATTCATCCTTTGGTGCTCCTTTCATCATAGAATATGCTTGTCCTGTATTTTTGATGTCCTGTTACATAATTTGTCCAGAGTTAGATGCTCTGTTTCAACCATTAGATTTGTATGTTGATTCTTCTGCAACTGCATGTGGAGATTCACCCATGGTTAGGTGCCTCTTATGTAGTTGAACATTGTTACATGTCCATGGTTTTCCTTCCAAGATTCATCCTCGATTAGATGCCCTATTTGGTGGCCTACCTCCTGTTTTCTTTCTTCTAAAGATGACATAAGAGATTCATCCTTGTTAGATGCCCCTTATTACAATGGACTCTTTTCTTTTTCAGACTACCTTTACATCACTTTATACTTGCTGAACAAGGTGCCTATTTTTCCTTAGTGTTTGAGGGAGGTTGTCAACTTGTGTTGAACTGTAAACCATTGAAGTTCATGACCTAACTCCATTTTTCCCAATGGCTTTTTTTGTGGTCTCAACCAACAACTCAAAAACAAATCCTATTCTGCATAACTAGCCTAATATCCTATTCCAAACAAATCTAAATATGACAGAGAGATCCCTCTCTGAGTCTTGGAGGGATAGATCCTTGTCTCGAAGTGGTTTTGTGGTTACCCCTGCTTATTTCCTCCTCAGCCTGGGAAATTATAGGGTGATAAAATATGGCATGATGCTATCACCTGCACTTGATTTTGTATAATATGCCTCAAAAAGGTTTGACAAGGGTTCCCTTCTCGAAAACTATGAATTCATTCGTCAACAAATGGAAGCTGCAACATGAAGCACTTTTCGCTCGTTCTTGTCCTTCACAGACCTAGTAGGCAGTGGTGATGCAACTTCTTTTGTGTCGCTGGAAAGGTTGAAGCCCATTTCTTTCACTGAGTTGCAGGTGGGGGAATTCAAACATGGCCAAGTGATATACGGGACACTGTGCGTAGAGGCGTTTGAGATAAGTGGAGTCATGAACTTGCTTGAAGAAAGTAATGGATTTTCCCTCGGGTTGGAAATTTATAATACAACTCCTTACCAAGTGGACATCAAGATGTTTTACCCTAGGGGAGCCAAGGTGGCCGTTAAGGATCCTTGTTTTAAATGCACCACCGATGACATCATTCTTGTTTGCATAGACAACCCTTCTAATATTGTGCTGCTCATGACTCAGAAGGAGAAGTGGAAGGAGAATTTGCTGTATGTGGAAATGGAGGACGAGAGGAAGAAGGGAAACATGTGCTTCAAAGAGAAAGAGTGGGAGGCATCTGCAAAGTATTATACAAAATGCTTCGACACTACTCTGCCTTAGTTCAAGAAGAGGTGCACTAATGAAAATAATAATATCAATACAACAGAACATTATAAAAAATGATTTGACACCGCTCTGCTTCAACTCAAGAAGAGGTGCACTAATGACAATAATAATATCAATACCTGCCTCCCCCATGAGTATTCCAATGTTGTGACGGTCATGATTGGGAAGGAGAAGATGAAGGAGATCCTGCTATATGTGGAAGTGGAGGACGAGAGGATGAAGGGAAACATTTTCTTTAGAGATCAAGATCGGGACGCAACCATAGAGAATTATACAAAACGCATCAACACCACTATTCTTCAGCTCAAGAAGAGGTGCTTTAATGATAATAATAATATCAATACCTTCCTCCTCCAGGTGTATTCCAACTGTGCAGAGAAGTGTCTAAAGATGAAAAAAATTGAGCGGGTGGTTGGGGATTCAGACAAGGCTCCACAGATAGATCCTGGCCATTTCAAAGTGCTCTACAGAAAAGTTCATGCTTTGCTCGGCTTGAGGAAACATGCGACCGCTTGTGAAAATTTGGAGAAAGAAAACAAGGAGAGTCGCGGGCAGATGAAAATACAACTTGTGCTAAGCAAAGGCAAGAATTTGTACACCTAGAGTCAGAATGGAAAGTATGACATCTCAAAGTACCTATTTGACTTTGTAAATTTTCCTCTAGAAGTGACCGATTTTGTGGGCCCTATGGAGATCAAGATGACCAAAGACGACCGCGGCCGAGGACTTTATGCCACCTGAAAAATAAGGACCATGGATATTTTGCTGGTAATCGATGTTGTCGAAGTTGTTTTTGAGAGTGCCTTTAACATCATATAACACGTGGACCACTGGTACAAAAATAACACGATGTCTCAAGAAGATATTTTTTTCCATGGTCCTCAATGCTGATAGGAAATCATAGAGACTTCTCTTCCAGTTGTATAGTTTAGACCAATCCTTCGCACCAAGCAGGTTGGCTGTTCCGACCATTGATATCTTTAATACATATGACCAAGAACAAAGGGAAAATTTACAGTTGGATGTTAGCCGCATTTGGGATATTACGTGTTGAAACTTGTTTGGTGGAGCTAGACTCATTCAACAAGACCATAATCATTGATTATAGCTAGGTGAGGTGAAAAATATTCAGCTTTACCATCATCTAAATAAGTGATACTATTGTTGGTTATTATTTATATGTCTGAGTTTATATTCTTATCTGAAGTGACCCAGGGTTCATATCTATTCGGGGTTCATATCTATTCGGGATTCCAACAAAGCCTCTAAAACTATCAGCCCTCCTGGTAAACCAAAAGGCAACACAACGCATAGGGTGCACTGCGTAGTCTCACCCGAGATAGTCTTAATGAGTGGTTGCAGTACTCATGTGTTTGCAACCAGGATTGAGTGGGATCTGAGAAATGAGCGTTGACAGTTCTATTTTAACTTATTAACGCAATAAATAAACTGTCATTCACAATTATGCATGAAATATAACAACTTATTCATTTAGCATATCAATAAATACTGAAGACAATAAAGAACACATGCATTCAATCACATTACACAGGATTTTTACCATGGTTCACCCCCTCCTGGGCTACGTCCACAAAGATCTGGCTTCTCAGCTCTTTTATTATAGCAGTTCCAAAATTACAGCACCGTGTGCTTTAAAATTCTTCTCAATCGGGTCGAGATTTATTATGAGGTGGACTAGATCGCACCAGGCTCCTTAGCCTACAATCTAACCCTCAAGATCTACCCTCCTTATTCCTCTCCAGCTTAACAACTTACAAAATTAGGTTGTATAGCAAAATATTGCAACTTTCTATCAAAATAGAACTCCTCCTCTATATTCTACTCCCTTGCTCCTCTTCGCTAGCTCTACTTATCAACTGCTTTCTATGAGACCTAGGTATCTTTATTTATACGTTTATGGCTCGCCAAACATTACAATGTATTTCCAAAACTCTAACCCTAACGTCGTTAGGTGTTCCATGCATGCGCGTGTGCTGCTCTTCCTTCCAACTGTCACTTTCCTCGTGCATGCCTTATTTCCCAAAATAACCTTTCTTTCCGATTTTTCTTGCTTCCAACAGGCCCCCAACACTGACATGTGTCTCGTCCCGAGCCATCTAACCTTTGTGAGCTTCGTCGATCTCCTAGGTGATCGCTTGAAACTTCTCCCTGAGCTCTGCTACTTGCATTTGAGCCTACACGGTCTTCTCCTTGAGTGCATCTACTGTTTGCGACACAATCTCGTCAGTGATCAACCCTACACACTCCGCCTGGGTCTATGCCATATATGTGTTGGCTTCCTCTTCACGTGAAATGACCTTTTCCACTCGCTCCTAGGATAGTTCCATTTGAGCCTGGTGCTCCTTCTTCTGCGTCTATACAATGGTGAATTCTACTTGTAGTTTCTTCATATCCTGCACCCTTTTGACACGCTCCGTGATGGACATTGTCTTCTTCCTATGCTTGAGGTCTTGGATAGCTGTGCTTATCCTTTCTTCTTCCTTGTCCCACTGCTGGACCTACTGATCTTCTTCCAACTTCCTCCAGAGATGTGCTGCTTTGTCGAACAAGTCGGCTACTGCACTGACCTATCACCCTATCTCCTGTAGCTGCTCTGTTGCCCCCTACTTCCTTTTCTCCCTTACCTCCAGTGGAGTGGGAGGTGTGAGCTGCTCATGGAGATTCTTGATCTCCTATTGATATTGATTGATTGTCTGCACAATATGATCAATATTCTCTATTGCTATGAGTTCATCCCTCTACGTGGTATTTGGAATCTTCTCATAAGCTCCGACCACTTTTTGTTCCAATTCGTTCACGCGTTCCCTCTCCTCTTGAGTCTCGAACTTGGTCTGCTCATATATCAATTCGAGCTCATCCCGTTTATCCTTTACCTGCTATAATTCGGCTATGTCTGTGTGTGCATGAGACTGCACCTCCTGGGTAACACTAACCTGTATTTTATGTAGATCCTTGGATGGTATCCATGAAAATACCAACTGTAATTGAGCTAAGTCCTTTAGGGGTGTCTGCCCCACGATCTCGTCCATGCGCAACATGCTGGGTGTAATGTGAAATGTTTCACTCGATTGCAGTATTGTGTACTGGACTCTATTCCACTCACTTGCTTCAGGTTCTTCTCCTGTCTGTGATGCCGACGACCATGTTCCTATGCTTCTTCCTGCTGCATGCGTGTCCCCGATATGCTTGAGGAGCTGTCGCATGTTTTCCAGTTCTTCTTGAATTCTATCCTTTTGGTGCACAACATTCTCAAAATCATCAGATGTACGATCCTGGACCAATTGGGCTATCATTTCCGCATCATCCTCCATGATCGTGTAATTTGGAGGTGTTCTATGCGCCTTCATCTTCTTGCGCGCACCCCCTGTCTGAGTAGCTGGTCACTTAATCGGGCCTGACTCTTGTAGATTAGGACTTGGTGTAGTCCCCTGCACTACCTCGACTTGTTTCTATTGTACTTGGGGTGACTGCGTATTATTCTTCTTCCCCTTCTGGGTTTCTATCTTAGATGTCCCTTATTTTGTCTGCTTTGTTTTGGTTTGGCCCATCCTTGGTTTCTTGGGAACTAGGACTTCCTGGGGCTGTGTCTTGCCCTGTCCTGCCTCCTCTTCTTCCATTCTTGCAGGTATGTCTTGAGTGAGGACTGGAATCGTCCAATCATCTTCCCATTCCTTGAGATCCATTTCTATGTCACCCTTCGTGATGCAATAACATATTTGTAGCCACTACTTGTTGGGGTCCTTCCACACCTGGATCCACATTGCATGTCAAGTGGCCTTGAAGTTAGCTATGTCCCAATAATATACAACAACCTGCAGTGTTATTGTCCAGAGGTTGGCGATGGTCTCCTGTAGGTTGTGAAGGTATACTACGAATACAACTGCGTTCATCTTCCTGTGCTTGGCGTCTGACGTGACGCCAAGTGATAAATATCTCACTCCATGATTGGGTTTAGGTCTGGTGGTGAAAAATTCATATTACGGTTCCTTCCATCCCATAATGGCTATCAGCATGAGCAACCATGAATAATGAAATTTTGTTCCCAGATCTTGCGCATCCTTATAGTCATCCAAAAATAGATTCAAAATATAAGGGGCCTAACTGACTATGGTGCCCTTGGGACACTATGCTGCAACTGCGACAACCCCAATCAAGACTTCCTCCTTGCGGAATTTTCTTAGTATCTTGCAGGCTATGAATTTTATGCCCATTTTTGTCACAACATCACTGATTCGTTTGATGATGATTCCGCACGTCCCCCTTTCAGTGCTATATTTATTTTTCTATCCTTTGCGAGTGCTTTCTCCTTTGTTTTGTCATTGAGAGATTGTGCGGGATCCATGCCCTGTGATGGAAGCCCAATAATGTGCACAATGATCTCTATGTCTATTGAGACACGCTTGTCTAGCCATATATCTCCGCCATGTGTTACTGCCATCAACTGTTTGATGCAACTTCTAGCATACTATCCTCTCCCAAAGTGTGGTAGTTCCAATAGACCTAAAATGCCTGTTCTTTCTAACTCTATTGCCCACTGGAGTGGTTGATGAACTGGTTCCCCAAATAGATCTACGCCCACTGTCTATAGGTAGACTTTCTTCATGAACTTCAGGAACTTTTTCGTGTCCGTTACATCATGGTCCAAGTATTTTAGCTTCTCTAGATAACCTAGAAAATCTGATTTCACCTGTACCCCTTCTGGTATATGCGAAAAAACAATAGATGCGATGGGTTGCTTGCATGGTGACCTAGGTACCTTCTTCTTGTCCATTTTCGATGGTGGATGACTCGAGGTTCCAACCTCCATTGGTCGTTCTTTGGCATACTATTCTAGCCATCCCGTGACATCTTCCACTGCTCCCTCCTATGGATTGTCCGAAACGGTTGTCTATGAATCATCTGGTTCAGTCACTTCTGCCTGCTTTGGAGCCGTCCCGTTGAATCTCAGAGCTTCTTCAGGGTTCTTTGGTTGCACTTGGCTGCATATGCCTTGGTTCTGTTGACCTTGTTCCTCTGCTGGAATATTTACATTCATGCCCTCAAGTGCTGTCTGTTGGGTTTCTTCTACCATGGGTGTGGGGTTCATTGGTGTTGTATCTGGTGATGGGATTTCGTCAACATTGACGACCTCTGGTGGCTGTTGTTCGCTTTCCTGTGATTGTACTTGTGCCCTGGTCCTAACTCTGGATTGTCAGGCAGTCTAGCTCAATTATTCTTGTTTGGGTGGTGCCATGGTAGTGAAAGTCGATTGTCCGTTGAGTTCAGTGGTCTCTGCAACCTCTGTGAACTTCGCTCTGTGCTTCATAGGATCTATCGCTCTTTGTCTATTCTTATTTTGCAATAGGATTTTGGCTCCCGTGTCCCTGTTTTGTATGGGCATCGTATGAAGATTTTCGAAGACACTACCTTTACTACGGATTCAATGAACCTCTAGTTCCTTCGTACTTTCCATTAATCTCCCTCGTCGTCTCTAGTTGGCGCAATTAATGCGGCATCCCATCGGTCATTTCCAATATTCAATTCTACTTGCCTTTGTAATTTAGTACTTCTTTTGCCATCTTTACCTTTCCCTCTTGTTTATGTTTCGAACTGAATGTTGGCCTTGTCTTCACCGGGTTTGTATTCTTAAGTGTGCGTGCTCTTGCTCATTTTAGCACACTGCACCTTTGTTGGTACCGTTTGGTATCCTATTTTTTTTTTAGCTGCGTGGTGACTTTCATGTTGTGGTTGGTCGACTGTCCTTGTACATCTTCAGTCGATTCCCATTGTTCATCCCTCTGATTTTTGTGCCTCCTAAATCCTACAACTGTACAACTCCTCCATTTGTGACATATTTATTTCGTACGGCCCTAACCAATGCATTCTAATTTTTCCTGGATGCTGAATGGATTTGCTATCATACATCAATACTAAGTCTCCTTCCTTGAAAGTTTTCTTCTTGATATGTCTGTCATGCCGCGATTTTTCCCTTGCCTTCTGAACTTGCTGGTGGAACCCTGATAGGATCCAATCTTCCTCCATGATCAACAATTGATTCAACCTGTCCTGTACTGCGCCTCATTCTGTCATGTGCGTAATCGCTGCTACGCGTAGACTGGGCACTAAAAATTCTAATGGTACCATTGCTTCTTGGCCATATACTAGTTTAAATGGAATGTGCCTTGTCAAATTCTTGCATGTGGTCCTATATGCCCATAGTACTGCTGGTATTTTGAGGTCCCAATCATCCATGTTGACATTACAAATATTTGTTAGTGCGTTTTCCAGGATTTTGTTAAATGCTTCTACTGTACCATTCACCTATGGGTGATATGGTGTGCTCTTTTGATGATGGAGTTCAAATTATTCAGTCATAGCCTTAATAGTGTTGTTAATGAAGTGATTTCCTTGGTCTCTCATCAAAATTCTTGGGCAAACAAATCTAGTGATTACTTGTTCGAATGGAAAATGTGCTGCTATTTTTGGGCTGCAATCTTTAACTGGTGCTGCTTCCACCCATCTTGTCAGGTATTTCGTCCTGGTGATAATGTACCTTGATCTTGTTCTTTTGGCTGGTGGGTTGATTGGTCCCACGAAGTCTATTGCCCATTTGTCGAATACCTGCAAAGTTACCTGTGGTCATAATGGCATCTCGTCCCTTCTATTGGGTTTACCAACCCTTTGACAGACATCACATCCCTGGCAATACTCTTTCGAGTCTCTGTGAATGGTCGATCACCATAGTCCTGCGTGCAATACCTTCTGTACAGTAGCTTTTCCTGCATAATGTCCTCCTGCTATTCCCTCATGGGATTCTACTAAAACTCTTGGTTTTTCATGTTCTAGCACATATCTTTGCAAGATGCCATCGACGCCCATTTTGTATAGATGTCCTGTGATCAACTGATAGTCTACAGCCCAGACTACCAGGTTTTTCTTCTGCGCTGTGTTATATTCCTATGGCACGTTACCTATAATTAAGTACTGGATGATATCTACAAAGTATTCATCGATGATTTGGACTGAAAATAACTGTGTGTCTAGAAATTTGTCCTCTAGGTTTGTAGGTTCTTCGTCGTTCGTGACCCTTGATAAGTGGTCAGGTCCTGCATTCAACTTTCCTGGCTTGACTATTACTTCAAAATCAAACTCTTGAAATAGTAATAACCATCGACAGATTCTCCCCCCCAACACTGGCTTATTGAATAGGTATTTAAGGGCCAAGTGATCTGTGAACATCTTAAAGTGTTTTCCCAATAAATAATGTCTGAATTTCTGCAGTGTGTAGACTATAGCTAGGCCTTCCCTCTTTGTGGTGTTATAGTTTTGCTCTAATTCTGATAGTTTTCTGCCGACAAATACTATAGGATGATCCAATTCTCCCACTTATGGCTGCGCCAAAATAGCTCCAAGTGCTATGGCTGATTCATCTACATGTACATGAAATGTTTTCTCCTAGTTTGGAAATACTAATATTGGTGCGGTGGCCATTTTTTCTTTCAGCGTATCCAGACCATGTTGATAATCTTCATTCTACTGAAACTTTGTATCTTTCCTTAACAGTTTTTCCATTGGCACGATAATCTGCACATACCCTTTGATAAATTTTCTATAGTATCCTGTGTGTCCCAATGTCACTCTTAGTTGACGGGCTGTCTTTGGTGGTGGCAAGTTAACAATTTCTACAATCTTTGCAAGATCTAGTAGTAAACCTTGTTTTCATACTATATGGTCCAATAGTATCCCAAACGGTGTTCTGAAAATACATTTATTATTGTTTAATGATATATGGCATTGCCTACATCTTTCTAACATCAACCGCAAGACCTCTACATGGTCTTTTAACAGACTATAGACTATCTAATCGTCCAAGTATACTTCTAGAAACTGGTGGATAAATTCTTTGAATGCAGCGATGACTACTCTAGAAAATATTGTTGGTGCATTCTTCAGTCCAAATGGAATGACTGTGTACTGGTAGGATCCCCATTCTGGAGAAAATGTAGTCTTGTGTATGTCTTCCTATGCTATCTTGATCTGGTGGTAGCCTGAGAATCCATCGGTAAATGAGTAAGCTTCCTGTCCTCCTACGTTCTCCAACATGTCATCTGTGAAAGGTGTAGGGAACGGGTCGTGTAGGAATGCATCATTCAACTTCCTCAAGTCAATGCATATTTTTATCCCACCTTCTTTTTTCTCTTGAACTACCATCGATATTATCCATTATGATTCCTCCACAGTTTCTATGATTCCAACTTCGAGCATCCTGTCGATCTCAACTTTAAATTTCTGCTTATATATCGGGTTTAGTCTATATGGTCATTGTATGATCGACCTTGCTTCAGCTCAGAGTGGTATCTTCATTTCTCCTAGCTCTCCCACTATACCCTTCATTTCTGTAAATGTTGTGGGGAACATATCGTTGTACTTGTGCAACAAATCTGTTATGCTTTCGACTATTTGCTCATCCTAGTAGTCTCCAATGTTAGCCATTTTGGGATTCTTGATTGTCCCAATGTTGACTTTCCTCACCTTGATCGGTGAAACAATCAATTCTGATTCTAGAGGTGGACCTTCCACTTCTCTTTTTCCTTCTGCTTCCTCGATCTGAATATCATGCAGATCATCTTCATTTAGTGCTTCTTCCTGCACATGGTATCATGACAACAATTCTTTTACTGTTTGTATGTTCCATTGTTGTTCTTATGTTATGAGATCGACTTCTGGTTCTGTGATTAATATCACCCCTCTTATCTACTTAAGTGCTACATCTATGTTGGGGTTCTCATGCTGGAATGAGAAAGTGACTGTAAAATTCTATTGTAGTACTGTCCAGTTCGAAGTTCCTCTACACAGTTCCTGGTCTGTATACCAGTTTTCTGGTATGCCTTCTAAGGTGTGTACAAAATGATGAGGCCATTCCTCTGGGGGTGTCAATTTCCACAACGCTCTGCACTTCTCTAAGTGTTTTGTTGGTGCCCCTTGTCTGTCGTACTTATGCTACTTGTTGCTTTTTTTGTTCTGCACTGAACCTTATGCGCAGTAACCGCTTACATTGGTACCAATCCATGATTGTTTCTTTGTGTGCTCCACACCATCTTTCAGGTGTGGCCTTGAGTGCTAAGAGTCTCTGATTTTATATCACTTCATCCTCGTATTGCACCAAGAATACCTCTATATCATTCACTCCATGGAAACTGGGTGGTTCCCTTATCTCCGTGCCTGCCCATCTTACTGTGCGGTCTATTCTTGTGCACCTTCTTGTGGAAACTTCATGTAGCCTTTGTTGCCAGTTCTCTAAACCTGTATCTGAGTTTGTCGCACATGAAGTAATGCTCTACCAATTGAGTATCCCATACGTAGTTGGATTTACATAATCCTCATCACGCGCAGTTGTTCTGTACAACTGGATGATTTCCTCTAAGTCTAAACAAGTAGGTTCTACAAACCTTTCCCCTTTTGATGGGTCCAATGGCGTGATGAATCTGTATTCACCTGACTCAAATGTCATTTTTCATGTCTTTAAATTGATTATAGCCTGATTATAAAATGCCCAATCCAAGCCAAGCAATGCTAGATATGGTGTTATGTCGTCCACTATTTCAATCACTTCGAAGTCTACTTTAGTGCAGACTCCATCCAAGTCTACCATTACTCCTTTCAGTCTACCAATTGACAACACTCTGTGTTGGTTTTCTAGTTTCAGTTGCACAGGTGAATATCCTAATGTGGGCTCTCCCATACATTGCCACGTCTTCTTGGGTAATACATTGACTTCGGATCCTAGATCCAGTATGATATCTCCCATGTTGAAATCTCCGATGTTGGCATTCAGCTTGAACTCCCTACTTGTTCTTCTCATTGTATGTAGGTGATTGACTGTTTTCTGTTCTAGTTTTCCTCCTGTCTCTATGCTACATTTTTCTAACATGTTTTGCAATATTTTGACAGCAGATGGATCATTCAATAGTTTTAAACATGATTGTAAAAATCCTTTGATTGTACTTACTTGTCCCAGGGGCTGCATTTCTTTGGTATGATCCAGCAATGGAGGCATCTCGTACTTTGACGCTTCCTTGCTCTGTTGTGCAGTTGAAGTCGACATGTTGTCTTGCTGCAAGAAATCCCGTCTGGCTTGCTTAAATGTGTCCTTCTCATTCTACGCATCAAACTATCTCCTTGGTTTGGAATTCTTCTTCACCCACTAGTGTTGTACCGACTCTTGTCGGACTACGTCGTTCCCTGTTTTATCTCCTCCGTGCGTAACTATGTTGATGTTCCATCCTTCATCCCTTGCTTCGGTTGGAATCCATTGAACATTTTGGTTGTTCTGATTCCTCTTTTCCTGGATCTTTACTAGTAGTGTCAGACATTCTTCTGTATCATGGTACAATGCTTGACAATACATACAAGTTGCTGGTGGAAGTGGACATTTCCTTACATAATGTCCTGGTTGTTGATAATTGTGACATACTACTGATCCTCTGCCTCTTCCAAAGCCTCCTCTTGCTCGTCCTCAACCTCTGTAGCTAGCTCGATCTCCTCTTGGCATGTTATACCGAGGCACCTGATTGTACTGCACAGTATTTTACTGAGGTTGTGTTGTGTTGTACTATGGTTGCGCGGTATTGTAGGGTTGTTGCACATTATTATATTGCTGCCGTGCAATGTTGTATGGGACTGGACTTGGTTAAATTGTGGTGCGGATTTCCCAGTCATCATTTCTGCTTGCACCCTATATGCATATGATGTCCTCTCTCGCATTAAATCCATAGTTCTACAATCTTTGTCATCATGACCCACTGACTTGAAAAAGTTGTAATATGAACTATTTGGGACTGTCTGGTATTTTGGCATCATCGGGCAATGATATGGATCATGACCTAGTTTCTTAAATATCTCACACCATAGTCCTCCTGTTGGTAATGTATTTGGTATTCCTGCTGCCATATACTGTGCGAATGTTGGACATTCGTTCTTGTGGTGTCCTTCTGTCTTACATGTGGTACACACAATGACTTCTGGTTCATATGGAACATTAAGTTATTCAAATCCTCCTTAAGTTCTTCGATGGCTGGATCCATCTACTGATATTGGTTTTCTTCCAGTTGTAGGGCTACTTGTAGAGCCTCTTCATGTGTCTGAAACTTATGTTGTCATAATGGGTATTTTAAGTGTGATGGCAGTGAATTGACGAACAAGTGCCTGTGCTGCATATCGGTCATGAGATATTTCAAATTTCCTTTCAGTCACTTGAATCTTTGGTAAATCTCCCATAGGGATTCTCCTGGTTTCTATCTTATTTCTATCATGTCGTTCATGTACTGATCTTCTGAACTTGGCTTATGGAACTCATTTATCAACAATTTCTTGATGTTTACAATCGTTCTGGTTGTCCCTGGTGGATTGTTTGTAGATAAACTCATATACCAATCCAGTGTATGATCCCTTAGCGTAATTGCTAGCTATGTCAGTTTAGTACATTCTTCTGTGATATGTTTTTCTTCCCAAATCTTTTCATAGATAAACAAATGTTTTTTCGGGTCCTCCAATGCTTCTCCTTTGAATTCTAGTAACCCGATGGTGGGATCGTGTCCTACCATCCTGAACGCTGAAATACTACCTCTGCACGGTGTAGATACTTGACTAGTGCTTCCTGAACTGGCTCCTCCAGTTGTTGTTCCTTTTGTAGATGTACTTCCTACTGTCTTTCTTCCTCCGAAATGTGGTTGTCTAAATGGTGGTGTTATCTTTGGTGTATTAGTCACACATGGGTTTATGGGTCCCACATTGACATTAATATGGATAGGATTGCTACCTTCTTTTCCTTCTCTTGGACCTCTCGTCTTCCTCTCATATGTTGCACGTAGGATTTCCTCAATCTTCTCCACAACCCGAAGATCCTCTACCTCTTCTTCATCACTTGCTAAGCCTCCCCTCGTGGCTATGACTCTCTTCTTGGTATTCACCTTGTATTGGTAGGGTACTCCACTACGCGTCTTTCCAATTATCGCCATGATCCGCTTGATCTGGTTGTTGTCCATCATGATTGGGTCCAAGGGTTCCTCCTTCTTTCCCTTATCTGTTCCTCCTTCCATTTCTTCTCTTTCTTGTCATTGCTTCCCCCCTTCCCCCATGCACACAGGGAAGTTTAGATATCTGACTCCATCGTCATTACCCCTTTGTTGTATAGTGATATCTTAATAGAAGTATACAACGATATAATATACCTTCCTCAAGGTCCACGCAGAAACTCTTTCTCCGATGCGCTGTATGACTTCGCTGTATCTACTACAAATTCTGTTATAAAGCCTGCTACAATACTTTCAAGCCAAAAATCTATTCAGCGGGTGATTTTGTTGTTCACCTGTTATAACTTCTCAATCTGTACTGAGGTCCACTCTATCTGTCAGATCCGGTTCATTGCATGGTTATCCTTCAACCTTAGTATCCATTCCTACAATAAGTATGGAAAATCACAGAAAAAGACTTCATACAAATAAGTAAACACATATTTCTGAAGATATTTGAGCGGTGTTACTCTAGGGTTTCTGTTATCTTTCTATGCAAACTCCAACTCTTTTGTCTTTAGCCAAATTTCGATCTCTGCTTTTGTGGGATTCCACGGTCTCAACATGCCCTTCTAGTAGCTCATTATTTTCTCCTTCTCCTCGTTGAATTTAATATTCTCTTGACCCGCCTCCCGTAGATCTTACGTATCTGTTAACAGATCTTCAATAGATCCCATCTACTCAATCCTATACTATTCCAACCAATGACAACGTAACCATTTTTTGGTTATTATTTATATTTCTGAGTTTATATTCTTATCTGAAGTGACCCAGGGTTCATATCTATTCGAGATTCCAATAAAGCCTCTAAAACTATCGGCCCTCCTGGTAAACCAGAAGGCAACACAATGCACAGGGTGAACTACGCAGTCTCACCCGAGATAGTCTTAATGGGTGGCTACAATACTCATGTGTTTACAACCAGGATTGAGTGGGGATATGAGAAATGAGCACTGAGAGTTCTATTTTAACTTATTAACACAATAAACTGTCATTCATGATTATGCATGAAATATAACAACTTATTCATTTAGCATATCAATAACTACTGAAGACAATAAAAAACACATGCATTCAATCACATAACACAATATTTTTATCGTGGTTCATCCCCTCTTGGGCTATGGCCACAAAATCTAGCTTCTCGACTCTTTTATTATAGAAGTTACAAAACTACAGCGTTGCGTGCTTTACAACTCTTCTCAATCGGGTCGAGACCTATTATGAGGCAGACAAGATCACACGAGGCTCCTCAACCTGTGATCTAACCCTCAAGATCTACCCTCCTTATTCCTCTCTAGCTCAAAATCTTACAAAATTAGGTCGTATAGAAAAATATTACAACTCGCTATCAAAATAAGACTCCTCCTCTATATTCTACTCCCTTGCTCTTCTTCGCTAAGTCTACTTATCAACCTCTTTCTATGAGACCTATATATCTTTATTTATACGTTTCTATCTTTCCAACCATTACAATGTATTGTGATCCAAGTGGATATCGGGGGCCACCCACCTTTTCCAAATGGCTCAAAACAGTTTTCTGGCCATTTTGGCAATTTACTATTTTTAGCAGGTTTTTACTTCCGGGGCCATTTTGAGGGCCTAAATGAAGTTTTTTCAAGATCGAGGTTCTCAATGATAGCTAAAGGCATGATTGAGCCCCC
>CBVK0100670637.1:0-15992 GCA_900067695.1 Picea abies | reverse complement strand
ACCGAGATCTACACTCTTTCCCTACACGACGCTCTTCCGATCTCACGGTACAAAAACAAATGTTGGAACTGGAATAATTGCAAGCAAAATCTTTTAAAATGAAATATTGTTGGAACATAAATAGGAAACTAAATACTACAGGAACTAAAAAAAATGAATGTTTGTATAGTTGTTGTGGTTGACTGCTAAAAACATTCTTCATCCTTACCCTCTTCTTATACATTCTCTTCCATGTGAGTATATTTCTCTTGAAGTCGAACATGGAGAGGAATCATTGGATTACCGACCATTAATGGATTTCATTAGCCAATGTGAGATTACTCACCAGTAATGTCAATGAGCATCAAGGTACTTTGATTCATCTTGTCAAGAACAAATGGATGTGTTGAAGTCAAGTAACTTGTAGGATTTGACAGTCAGGAGGCATTGATGCATCCCCACTGTTGTTAGCAAGGAAACTTGTCATTGATGAATACAAGTTCCAAGGAATTATTACAATCTTTGATCTTGGAACCCAAATAAAGAGTTGGATTCGATGGGCCAATATTGTTGGAAGGGGGGACTTAATGAATTCCCCATCGAACAACATGAGAAACATTCAAAATGATTGAATAATTTATGAAAAAAATTAACCACTGTAAGATACAATTTTATTTGGGAACCATACCAGCCATAAATCAGGTTTTCAAGTAAGGTTCCTGCTCAGTCGTGCCATAAATTATGGTTTTCACAACCGAGCATTATTTTTCTCTTTAATTTTTTTCTACTTATTATTATTATTATTAGAAAAAAAATAAAATCAATATTAGGAAGAGGAAGCATGAGGAGAAACCTCCCTACTTTTCACCTTCAATCCAACTTGATTCACAATCTCCTTGAAAAACTCCTCCTTAGATTTGGGCTTTTGATACAACTTAAGTCTATGCCCATTAACCAAGAAGGAAAATTTCTCATCATCAATCATTCTAATATTAATATATCCATTATCAGATACAACTTCAATTTCGTAAGGACCGAGCCAATGAGTGTTGAACTTCCCCTTAAAAATTTTAAATCTAGAATAAAAAAGAAGTACTTAGTCACCTACCTTGAACTACTTATTTTTAATGAACCTATCATGCCAATTTTACCTCTGCTACTAGATGATATTAGTATGTTAGAAAACTTCTTGAGGCATTTCATCCAACTCATTGAGTTGTACAACTCTTTTATTTTGTTCCTCAGTCAAATCCATCCCCAATTATGATGCCATTTTGAAGGTCTTTATCTAAAATTCTATGGGAAGAACAACCTATTTTCCATACACCATCTCATATGGAGAAACAAAAGTAGTGCTACTCTATGTTGTTTTATAATCCCATAAGGATTGTTGAATTCTTTTTGACCAATCCTTCTTTTGTATCTGTATTGTCTTTGTCAAAATTCCTTCCAAAACCTTATTTGTCGACTCCACCTGCCCATTAGTCTATGAGTGATATGGGGAATATTTCTTGTGTTTAATGTGATACTTTTGAGTAATTTCCTATACCAAATTAAATGCAAAATGAGTTCCTTGGTATGTAACAATATCTCTAGGTACCCCAAAGTGAGTAATAATATCCTCAAACAAGAAATACACGATTTATTTTTCTATTTCTCTGAATAAATCCCTTGCTTCCACCCATTTCATAACATAATCGGTGAAAACTAGAATGTACCTCTTACCTTTTGATAGGGGATTGATTGGTCCCATGAAGTCCAAGACCCATTTTTCAAAGTGTCCTATAAGAACTTGTGATTGAAGTGACATCTCATCTCCTTGAACCAGACGACCCATCCATTGGAAACTATCACATTCTCAGACATACTTCTTGACAACTCAAAACTTAGTCAAAAGAGAGTAGGCCAATAGTAGATCGAATGGAGGACTTTGTAAGTTGTTCTTCTATCTGCAAAGTGCCCCCTACAAGGTTCAATGTGACATTCCTTTAGGATATTGAACATCTCATCCTCCCTCACACACCTATGAATAATCATATCAGGACTAGTGTAAAAGGGATCTCCCTTATTCTAGGAGTATTGAGAACTCATTCTAACAACCCTTTTCTTTTTCTTGGGTGAAAATTGAGGTGGAAACTTTCCTTTATTGATACAAATAACTGTGTATGCAAACCATGGTGATTTAGTAGATATAGAAAATAGATTTCATCAGGAAAATTGTCATCAACATGATATTCTTACCTTCATTATCAATCCTAGTGAGGAGGTCTTCTATCTGGTTTTCCTTTTCCATTCTTTCCACAATGCTTATGTCAAATTCCTACAGCAACAAAAACCATCTGGTGATCCTTCCATTCATAACAGGTTTTTTCATCATGTACCTAATGGCATAATGGTCAGTATGAATAAAGACTTTATATCCCATGATGTAATGTCTAAATTTATTAATTGCATAAACTATTGCAAGGAACTCTTTTTTAGTTACGATGTATTTTGATTCAGCTGGAGATAAACATTTTCTTATGAAATAAATAGCATAATCAAGAGGCTTTCATTTCGATCCAACACGACTCCTATGTTTGAATCTAATGTATCAATTGAGATGTGGAAAGGGATATTCCAATTTGTTCCTCTTACTACTGGGGTCGAGGAGAGATTTTCCTTGAGTACATCAAAGGCATATTGTTGTTTCCCTTTTTCTTAATAAAATTTTCTTCAAATCATCGGTAGTATCATGCATGGCCTAGGAAGCTCCAGACTCCTTTATGATTGGTTGGAGGTGACATTTTGACAATTACCTCTATCTTGGATGGATTTACCTTTATTCCTGTAACATATGCATGATAACCGAACACATTTCCTTCATTCATTATCATAAATCATTTCTCATTTCTTAATGCAAGATTTGTCTCCCTACATCATTTTAAAACTTTATCAATATTAATCAAATCTTCATAAAAAAATCACCTATCACAGTAAATTCATCCATGTATATATCCATACAATCATGTAGTAATTCATAAAAAATACCAAGTATCGTTCATTGAAATGTGGTTGGTGCATTTCATAAACTAAATGTAAATACTTTGCAAGAATTTTCTCCCTAAGGACATGTGAAATTTGTCTTATCCTCATCCTCTAGAGAAATTTGAATCTAGTAGTATCCACTAAATCCTTCCAGAAAAGTGAAGTATTTATTTTTGGCTAATTTGTCTAGAACATGGTCAATAAAAGGTAGGGATAAATAATCTTTTAGAGTGGCCTTATTTAACTCCCCATAGTCTATACATACTCACCATTTTCCATTATTTTTAGGAATGATCACTAAGGGTGATACCCACTAACTATCCAAGATGGGATAAATGAAGTCAAAATTCAATAGTTTTTGTAATTTGTCCTTCACTATTTCCCTCAAGGCTAGATTCATTCTTCTCCATGGTTTTCTAATAGGGGTAGCATATTTATGAATATATATGTGATGGATGAATGTGTCTAAATGAATTCCTTTCATATCGATATATTCCCTTGCAAAGGTATCAAAAAAAAAATGGATTAATTTCTCTTCCTATGCACTGTATTAAGAAAAATTTATGTTCAATGTTTTTCTAGGAAACATTTCAACGCTCTTATAACATGATTGAAAAATTGAATTCAAAAGAAATACTAATGAAAAGACAAAGGATAGTTCTTCTTTAGTGCAATTTTCTTAAAAAATCTATTAAAAAAAACAGTCAATGAGGATTGGATGTGGGATGATGATTTTCCCCCAAAATACTGTGAGAGATATGGATTAGTAATGTGATGATTAAAAAAAAAATGTCATCAGTATTTTCTTTAAATCCCATGGCTTGTGCAATAGTAAAAATAGGTTTAATAATTTCATCATCGTTATCTTCACCAAGCCAGCATGTACATTCAAGTTTAGTTGTTGATCTAGCAGGGGGGGTAACTTTTAATCTGTTTGGTCTTAGTGTCATGTGTAATTTGCATATTCTCAAACCTACAACTAATGAAAGAATTAGTTGTGGCCATCTAAGGTCTCCCGAGAATTAAGGGGTGTCCACCCAGATTAGATTTAGGTTGTATGAGATAGAAATTTTTTGGATACTCCTATTGGGTTGATCTAGTGGCCTAGATTCCTCAACATTTAATTATAAATCCATGTAAATTATGAGACACAAGCACAATATGTGTAGAACTAGTCTTGAAATTTCCTATGAACTCCTACTAAACCCAACGTACTAAAATGTTAGACTCACAAACATAAATGGTTCTCTTGGCCATGATCAGTCAGACTTAACTTTCAATGTTAGGGACTTGGATTACAAGTAAATATTTCACTCTTAAAGTGTGCCTACTTGAAATTTCACTCGTTTAATTAACCAAGATTCAATACCAACAAGGGTTATCTCAAAGTGTGAGTTAAAATATTGACTGGAAATAAACTAAGCATTAAAGAAACGCACAAAACAGAAAAAAATGTTGTTAAGGAAAACTATGAAAGTATAACACATACCATGGGGCCCTCCTATAATGTGTTCTTAAGGAAAACTCAGACTGTAGAAGAAATCTTATCTCATAAAATTGTTCACAACTCCATTGTATTAAGTCAATTTGTTCTGATTCAATAGTTACAATTTGTTTCCAGCCACATGCCTTTACAACAAAAAATATATGGGGCTCCAATACATCTTCTCAGCCTGTTTATATCTCAGTAATTACATCCCATGGACTTCCTATATTTATGACTTCATCTATGGATCTTAAAAACCGATTTTATTCATTGGTTGGGTGCAACCCTTAATATGTGGTTTTGAAAATCAGTCATTGAAGGAAAATATGAGAGAAACCATATTAAAAAGATGTTTGTATCTCTCTCAATATGTATTTTATGGGAAATTTGTTCACAATTGCCCAAAATGGGCCTGTCCTGGACAAAACCCATGTTCTAGATTTTTGAGATTCACCATTATATACTCACAAATAACCTTTGAATACCACTACTCAAAAAATGTAGATTACACTATGTTTTAAAAAATGAATTACTGGAAAAATAACTCATATCTCCCTTATAGAATTTGACATAGACTTTCCTTGATATTTTGGACTAATTCCTTGATTTTGTGATAATTTGATCCTCATTCCTCACTTCTGGCATCGAATCCACAATTTTATGAGTGAACTACAGATTTCTTGTCATAATTGTCTGTGGATTTGACTATTGTTGACCTTCAAATGTTGACTGGCCTAAGGCTGAAAGGATATATAAATTACCATCTCCCAATATTGGTAAAGTATCTCCAAGTGAAAATTATTCCTTAGAATGAGTGGAGATATGTCAACCTGTAATTCCTGTAATTCCTGTAATATCTCATGAAACAAAGTAAATTTCTGTAATAACTAGTAAAATAGGGTTAATTATTATAATTATTGAAATGTAGGTGATTTTTATACATAAATAGTTCTTAATACCATTTACAGGTATAACTAAAATTCAATATCAAAATAACAACTTATTACCTCATCAAATTCTCATTATACCATCAATTAGGTGAAAGTGGGTAAAAATAGTCATTTTGGGGGTCAAAATGGGGCATAATGGAGCTGGAAAAAGAGTCAAAACTAACACCCAAAATATCCCCCAGACACAGGATGTTACATGTCCTCATGCAACTGGTTAAATTTCTTCTCGTAAACCCAGATGCACATTACTCCAGTTGTATGTGAGGTGGCCAAATTCTACTCATGTGTAATATCCAAAACATATTACCAATTTGTGTCCATGCTACTACTTCTTCGAATTCATTCCAACATTTAGCAATAATATAAAATATTCTAACACGCCAGAGCAACAAAAAATAAATCTTAAGTCTTATCCATATGTAAAAACTTGTTGCACCAGGGTCACTCAAATTCCTGTAACTGGTTTTCTTGTAGCAATTTTGTGTAGCCATTATCTTTCAAACATCAATTTCATTTTATATGAAAATTGTTGAGGTTGTTGGTATCACCTCTATGCATATGCTCACCAAAAATCATAGCCAATACATTCATAAATTTCGAGAAAAAGGAAAAATGGTTGAAGATGATTGTGGTCAATTTCTTAAAAAAATATAAATTGGATTTATTTGAAATTTATTGTCTGTATTAATCATACCTTGATACATTTATGGTATAAATTTAACAATCAACGGGTTCACGGTTTGGGAGATATAAACAAATTAATTCATGCTCCATTTATGAAAAAATGCTTGCTACAAGGAATTTTTTGTGTGAAAAAGAAAGTCCACAAAGTGAAATTTTCCTTTTTGTTTCGCTTGTTATTTTCATGTCATTCGCATGATAATCCTTTATGTTGCTGCTAGCAAGTTATTGTACATTGATTTCTTGATTCTCTTAACTATTTTTACTAGAATTTCCTTGAATTATGGTAGTTATTCAATAATTTGCTTTGGTTCCTCATTAAAAAGTTGATTTTCTTCCTCAATATGTGGTTCAATTACAGTTTCCTTACTTTTTGTATAGCCACATGTTCTAGGTATATTAACCAATTTTGGTAAACTTTCCTCTTTTGTTCCCTATTTTCTTTTATGTGTTGGTTTTGTTTACAGATTTCACACAACTCTTGAAATATTTCCCTTTTCATTTTATGCGACTTTTGAAATTCTTTCCCTTAGATTGCACAAGGATCTGGGAATCTTTTCCCCCAGGTTGCATAGGAATTCACTTTGTATTTTTCATATTACTACCCTTCTTAGTTGACTATAAACCTTCACCCCTTCTTAGTTGACTATAAACCTTCACCCACATGTTCCCTTTTGTCACCAGTTCCTATAATGTTGAGTTCATAGTTTACAGGATTTTCATCATTTTTAGAATTTTCACTTACTGACCCATTTTCCTTAAAGTTATTTCTCAACAAAAATTCTTCCTAGATCTGGTTTAAATTCTTCAATTTGTCTAACAAAAAAACCTTAATTAGAGCATGATGAAAAATAAAATATATCCTTGTTTTAGAGGCTTTTTTGTACTGTTGATATTTTCATAAGAATTTTCAGAAGGAAAAAAGGCATGTTTATCTTCTTTTAAGTGTTGTAACAAATAAATGTGATAGAGGAAAATAATTATGTAATTTCCTTTACAAGTTAGATATTTCTAGATGAAGAAGTCCTAATCTTTCCATGGTTCATCGAGCCAAGTCCTCGGAATTCCTTTGGTCAATTCTGAATTCTATTGTCAAATGTTTTCCCTTCATTCGCTAGATTTTAAACAAATCCTAGTTATGCTTCTATTGAAATTTTTAAAGAATGCCATGGTTACTTATATATTGTACTCCTGACATTTCTTGAAAAATTGTAGTAGCCCTACTTTCTGAAAGACAATTTTACATATAGGAAATTCATCGATCAATGTTGTCCCCTACGGCTCATGTCTGATCACAAAAGGAATTCCCTCTTTGTCTGGTGAATTTATTAGATGCCAAGTTTGATTAATTACATCAAACATAGGTAAATTGGTGGAGACATGTAAGATGGGGGGAAGTTTCAAAGAAATAGGGTAAATACTGGGATATGAGACAACTCGTATGACCACTAAATAAATTAACTTGAACGTATAAAGGATCATCAAAT
Source organism: Picea abies (assembly GCA_900067695.1). Lineage (NCBI taxonomy): Eukaryota > Viridiplantae > Streptophyta > Pinopsida > Pinales > Pinaceae > Picea > Picea abies. Next base: position 8,382 of record CBVK0100670637.1, on the reverse strand, counting down.
ATTAGGGTTTCATCATATCGAATGACATCTATTTGGAATAATCATGTCATTTCACATGAATCTTATCATTAACAAATGATGATGTATACGGTTTAATTATGTTGGACAACGAGTGGATATATTGGATATGGTGGATGGGTTGTGGTATCATAAGTTTTGGCAGAGAAATGGAAATCACAAAAAATCAGTGTAATTCATGAAATATGTATAAAACATAATCAAAATGTTTTCGATTTCACATCATACATAATTAAAATGAGTGGGATCATATGGATTTTTAAGAAATCGATGGTGGAATCAATAAAATCAGAGTATTCATAGGATAATGATTTGGTGTAACTCTAGATCAGATTTCATATGGCATGAATTTAATGTAAGTTTCATCTGATATATAACTCTATTTTAACAAGTAAATAGGTATCAAATAAACTATCACCTTTCAAATAAACCTACCATTAGCAGGAATTTGTTGATGTTGAAAGAATGATGTTGAAGATGATGATTTTGAATATGCTTGAAACAAGTGTTTATTATTCTCTGTAGTTTGGTTCAACTTTGAATATTCTGCACATTTTGTTGAAGCAATCTTCAATTACTGGAATTTATTATTTTATTACAGGAAATGACTGTAATTTTCTACTGAAATGGATGAAGTCTTTTATTATAGGAACTGACAGTGTTCCTCAGCTACTGTGAAAATTATATGAATTGTGGAAGAAAAATAAATTGTTGATTATTTGCCTCGCTTGAAGGTCTGAAAACTATTGTTTCTCTCCCCTCACACTAATATTTTTTCATTTCCTCGTGCAAATGAAGTAAGGAAGTTGATATGTGCATGGATACTCTTTAATGGTGCTTGAGAGATGAGTGCACTTCTTATTCTCTTGAGGTAGCTACTATGATAAATTTGAATTATTTTGAGGATGTCTGCTTTGGAGAAACTTGAAACAATATTTAACATGCTACTATAACTGGACTATTGTTACAAAGGAATGAAATGTTGTTGTTGTTGTTGTAAATTGTCTTAACTTACAGATTCTCAAGAATTTTGTAATGGCCACTAAACTGCAAGGTATTCATCCACATTCATTCTTGTGTAACCCTGCATATGTGAATAAATGTGTTGGTGTTGAAGATAGCATGATTCATTGGATTACAGACCATGGAGGAGGGTCATTAACCAATGTGATATACCCCACCTTTGATGTCAATGGGAATCAATGCACTAGGTATATTCTATCAATCACAAATATATTTGTTGAAGTTGAGTGGCATGTAGAATTCACCTACTAAGAAACATTGATGTATTTCCTTAGTAGATGACAGGGATACCTATCATTGAGGCATGCAGGCTCCAGGGTATCAAGAATGTCTCAAGTTTTAAACCCAGAAATACCCTTTAGCTTAAGTTTAGATCAATCAACTCATTCAAACACAATGGGTGTAGGGAGGAGATTATGAAGTCCCAATTGAATAAGAGTGTCCAATGTCGTCACATTTATGGCTACACCGAATTCGATTAAAGTATTTGCAATGGGAATTTTATTAATAATAACCATGACTATAGGATTCCTAGGGTCCACATACTTTTCTGTAGTGACTTCAATGGACATGAGACTTGCCAATTTTCCTACAACTTGGATGGTTGGGGGGTCCTTTTTTCATCTACCTGGATTTTTAATGCATAAGTCCCTAATTGTTTTAGTATAAATGGGTATGTCCTTTATTTCTTGCAACAAGGGTATTTTGATACAATTTTTTTTCAGTTCTGATACAAAATTGAACTCAGAAGGTATAATTGTTTTTTCCAATGTTAACCTCTCTGGAAAAGGAGGTTGATTGGACTGTAATAATTGTTCCTTCTGATAATCGAGTTGTGTGGTTGATTGAAATTGAGATTAAGACTGAATTTGAGATTGAGATGGTGACTAAAATCAATATTGAGATTATGACTATTTATTGACATCAATTTCATATTGAATAAGAGCTTCCTCCTCCTCATTTTCTTTGGTTGTCACTAAGGAATTTGTATTAAGAACCTTCCCACACCTTAGGTGAATTTCCTGTAGTGGCACATGCATGATAGAATACGTAGGAAAGGTTTTCATATAAGAACCATAAATGGGATGAATTAGATTATTATTTTTAGGATTCGGAATGGGCTGAGCAAGACTTTATGTTGGTCGTGGAGAGTTTTGAGGAGTAGGTAATTGGAGTTGGTGTGGTTGATTGATTTGTTGTTGAGGAGGTTTTGGAGGGTATGTTGTGTATGGTTGTATTTCATGATAAGGGAAGGTTGTAATTACATCATAGGATGGACCACGCCAAACCTACTACCAAATTTAGTGTGGAATGGGTTGTGTTGGCCAAGGCTTCCATGGCATAGGAGTGTTCCACATCTGATTACGAGAATAAGGAAATTGAGGTGCAGAGTTTTGAACCATACCTGAAGGCATGATTTTCCATGATTTTTTTGGTGCCATTGAATAAAGTGAACTTGATGCATCTTTCTCCCCTTTATATACTTCTTTAATTCCTAGTAAGGAAGGGAAGTTGCTAGTAAAATGGAATTTTTCACAAATACCACAAATTTCAATGTTGTCCACGGGGAAATCCTTCAAGGGATGCTTCTTTTGGCACTTAGGAAATAATATAGTTAAAGATATTTTTGAATCCTCTTGCTTCTTCATAACCTACAAAACATCCAATTGTGAACTCAAAGAGATGATAATATCATTTTTTTAATTTTCAAACATATTACCAATTCCATCCCTCGTGACTCTCATTCCTACTATAACAGATTTTGTAAATCTTAAAGTGATGTCTCTAGAGCTTCTACCATACCTTTGTTGGGTTGTGGCAACACATACATGTCTATTACATTCGTATCTAGTTCCTCAAGAATTTGGATTTCCATATGCCTAAAATAATTTGAGTATTTTTTGTTTAAATACAGAAGCTCGTGAGGTGCTTCTATGATATTTCTATTCATTTATCCATTGATCGAGAAAAAGAGAATACCATTGACCCCAAATTTGTCTCTACTTTTTTGTGTTATGTGTGATGTTTTTATTTCTCTATATTTTTATTTTTTCATGAATTGTGTTTTCATGCCTGAAGTCCAACAAGTGGTATCAGAGCTAAGGTTGGGTGAAGTTTTATGAGCACTGAGGGAAGATTGTCATTGGCACACAAAGAATGAGAGTCCAATGTACGGGAACTGAGGTTTTGGCACTTTGTTTGTGAGGAGTAAAAACCCTATGATTTTGAAAGTTTGTTGGATGGTGAGGAGAAAGGTTGGTGGGGCAACAGAGTTGTAGTCCATGGCAACAATTAGAGAAAAGGTTTCTTCTTGGGTATAGCTTATGTATTCCAAGTTCTTCAGTTTGGAGGATGCACGCAAAGTGTTTGATGGAATGCCTCAACAAGATAATCATGGACCATTATGATGGGTTGTCAAATGAGTAAGAGTTAGATCTGGTGGTGATGGTGACAAGTTAATCATGGAAGTGGAGTGTTGATGGGCTCACTTAGTTTTGAATGCAAGGTTCGATGTGGATTTGAAACCATTTTATATGTAAATGGGAATACAAATATAAGACTTAGTTAGGCATGCATACCCCAGTTTTTTTAAATGTCACTGGTAAAGTCTAGACGACCTAGGTGGTAGAGGAGAGCATGTGATATTTATGGATACCCTATCTTTGAGGAAAGTTTGGTTGGTTTTTGGTCATGGGGGGAACTTAGGTCTAGAGTTGTTTTTTTTAGCACATTTTTCTATTATCTAGTGGTTTTAGATCCCATGTATTGCATGTAATGAAGCATTGAAATTATTTTGGAGGTGAGAGGTGAAGGCTCACTTAGTTAGCTTGGTCAGATTAGATCAAGGAAGTGCATATTTGTTGGTTATGGTGATGGAGTTAAGGGATGTATATTATGGGATCCTACTACCTACAAATCATCATTAGCATAGATGTGTACATGAAATGATAATGGGTTATTTAGGATCACAAAGGAAGATTTGTTTTCAAACTCAAGAAGTCATTGTATGACCTAAAGATTGATTAGGAAATGGTACAAGATGTTTGATTGCTTCATGGTGAGCCAAATTTTACAAGAAGTGAGTATAACCATTTTGCTTATGGTAAATTCATTATCTTAGTGTTATATGTTATGCTTCTAGCAAGCACAAGCATGTTTGATATCAGTAGGTTGGCTCAGTAGGCTAGGACATTTGATATGAAGGATCTAGAAGAAACTAAAACAAATATTGGGCATGGAAATACATGGAGATGGGAAATATGGTAAGCTTTGGTTATCAAAACAGAAGTATGTGGAGAAGATACTCAAGAAATTCAGTATGAATAATGTGAAACCAATAAATATTCCTTTCTCTTTCCATTATAATATTTATTTATTTTTATGTCCTAATAATGAAGAAGAAAAGGTTTATATGTCTCGTGTATCATATGAAGTAGGAAGGTTGATGATTGCGATGGGAATGGTCAAATATTTCACATCCAGTTGGTGTTGTCAATGGACACATGACAAAACCAGGTAAACAACATGGAAATGGGTGCTTTGATATCTGAGAAGCATGAGTATCACCTACATTTGTTGAAGTGATTTAGTTTCTAGTTATGTTGATTCAGTGGAGGTAGAGTGGTCCATACTGGAGCAAACTGTGTATACATGTTCATGCAAACAGTGTTGTTAGAGAAGTTGTGGTGGTATTTGGCTTCTCTTTCCATGCAAGAAGGTAATGTTTGATTCATTGGGCAATGTATTAAGACATTTTTGTGAAGGTGGATATTGTTGTGTTGCGACAACACATACATGTCAATTAAATTTGTAGCTAGTTCCTCAAGTGTTTGGCCTTCCATATGCTTGAAAATGCTTGAGTAGTTTCTGTTTAAATATAGAATTTTGTGAGGCACTTCTTGTTAATATTATGGTAGCTGCGGGAGGTATCTACCTCCATGTGTGAACTTGACAAGAATAGAAGACTCCGGGAAGCAAGAGAAACCCTAATGAGTTGGCTAATAACCCTAGAAGCCTTGTCATCTTAAGAAGATAATTTATATTAGGCTATTAGCCTCCAAGAGAAGAAGTTGGCCAGAAATAATAATAATATACTGAATAGACACATATCCAGAAGGAGAAGTCAGCCCCAACAAAAATGACAGGACTATTATAAATACAGGGCACCAGTTCTCATTTGTAGCATCTTAGAATTGCAATTCCCAGTTTGGTGCGCACTGCAGTTGCAGTCTTGTGCACAAGTTTGGAGGAGAGTTGCTGGTGCAGCTACAACAACAACAAGTTTTCAGTATTGGCTTGAATATCTCTTGGCTAGGGTTTCGACTATCTGATCATCTTTTTGTGATACGTTATCCTTGGGGAAAGGTGCACTACTATTTGTTTGGCTATCTAGCCTAGGGTTTACTTAAGGAAGAATTCTCAATCAAGGTTAAGGTGCTCGGAGGGAGGCTTCGGCCTATGGTTGGGTGAAGAGGGTATCGTCAATGGTAAAATGAGCACACCATCTTCTATATTCTAATAGGTTATGGGACCACACCCCTTCAGTCAGCCTAAAACATTGGAAGGAAACATAGCCACTAGATATTAAGCTCGTTGAGGAACTACCGCAAGGGTTACTCGAAGAAGTAGCTTCCAAAAGCACTGCAGCTAGGGTTACTAGTAGAAGCAGTTGCAGAAACCCTAAACTTCTTGTTGAGGAACCTTAATTGATGAGATTGACCTAATCTCCAAATAGATAAGTGCGTCCTATCCCAACGCATCTCCTGGTACTCTCAGAAGGCCAAGACGTGAAGTTTGGATTTCTGGTCAAATCTAGGGTTTGACCAAGTCAAGCAAGCCATGATGAACTCTATGAAGTCTGAGAACAAGATAGATGGAGCCTCGAACTTCATAGAATGGAAGACAAGGATTGACCTCATCCTTGCCAAGAATAAAGTGTTGGATATCTTGAAAGGAAAGGTTGTCAAGCCATAGTTTAAAGAAGGAGAAGAGAAGGAACCACAGAACGTTGTAGCTATGCAGAAGTTCAAAGATGTTGACATCAATTCCATGAGTATCATAGTGGATTCCATAAAATACCACTTGATACCCTACATCTCCCATCTTGACTCATCGAAGAAGATGTATGATTCCCTAACAAATCTCTTCTCAGTCAGAAACATTGGACAAGTTATGAATCTGAAGAATGAGCTTCGTGACATGAAGATGAATGATGACGATAGCATAACATCATACTTTGTAAGGATCTCCCAGTTAAGATATCAACTACAAGATATTGAAGAGATCACTTCATAAAAGGAATTGGTGAATATAGTACTCAATGGTCTTCCCAAGACATGGGATGCATTTTTCGCAAGCATGAACACAAGGAAGGAGTACCCGACATTTGAAGAACTTTGGACCTGCTATGCTCAATAAGAATCAAGGATCAATGCAAAATAGAAACCCCAAAAGAATTACGATGATCAAGCCTTCACAACAACATTCAAGAACTTTAGGGACAAAATAAAGTTCAATTCAAGAAGGAAGCCAAAACAAAGAAAAGACATTTTAGAAATACAGTGCTTCAACGGTCAAAAGTACGGTCCCTACAGGAATCAATGTCCCAAGCTAAATAAAAGGAAGGAGAAACATGAAGCATTGATTTCCGAAGAAAAGGAACCTGCAAAGAAGACTAAACAGGATGAAAGAGACTTCTTCTACTAAAAAGGTAACAACATTCTTCTTATTTCTTGTACATATCTTGTTTGCATCGTCTCTGTACATATCTTGTATATCTATCTCTTAGAAAGATAAAATGTTCCAAGAAGAACTATATCCATGGAAGAACAACAAAATAAAGATTAATATACAAGAAAAGATGAAATATATCTATTACAAGATAAGCCGAAGTCAGAATCAATCTTGAAGAGACCTAGAAGAAGCAAAGACAAAAAGAAGTCAGCAATCGAGAAGAAATTGGAAAAGGACTTATGACATTTTGTAGAAGACAACAAGATGGAAGAGTGGACTCTACTATACATTGAAGAGGATAATAAGGATGTAGATGGAATCATGGACTCTGTTAGATGGAGGGAGCCAATTATATGCTATATTACATGAAGCAAGGGTTAGGAGGGAGCTAATCCTATGATCCATTGAAGATGATAAAATATATATCCATGGTAGAAGCCGTGAAAAGACAATACATGTTTAGCTCAACCACAAAAGAAGACCTCTTCGAAGAGAAGCCTTAAAGCATTCCTGGTTGTCCATCCAGATCCATGATCCTATGATGAAAGGAAGAAGTGGAATCTCTAGGGCATGGAATCTATAAGAAAATCCATGGACCCAAAGGTAAAATAAAAGCATGAGGATTCCAAGAAATAAAGAGGAACCAGAACAACCAGTCATTGTATCAAGAATCACAAGATTACCAACCTAATATGAACTCACTAAAATCAATCAAGCAGAAGAACTGAAAGTCATGATGAAGAACAATGTATGACTTATGAATGAAAGCATTGCAAGATCCAAAACCAGAGGTTCTCCCAGATGGAGGGAGAAGACTATGACGATTACTTGTTCCAATACACCAGACAAATCACTGCATGAGTCATTATATCATCCACAACATCCATGAGTTGGAATTCTACATCAGATAAATGCAAAGAATGTTCTCTAGAGAAATTGAATAAAGAGCATATGAAGAGAAATCTCAAGACTTTGAGACATACCAGAAAGAGACTTATGTATGCAGATAAGTAGAAGACAACTATGTGGAGAACCTCCAGTGCACAATAGAAGCATGGTGAAGATTTCCTATAACATCAAGATGACTACTCAGTAAATCAGATCTCATGATGACAAAAGAAGTTCTACTTGGATATGTTCCAGTTCTCCAACTATGATATAGTCTATCATATAGATCTACATGAAGCCTTCACAGTGTTCCAGACTAAAGTACAAGTATTACATTATCCATGATGAAGTCCAGAAAGGAGAAAGTGGTTCTCCAATATATATTCTCACTGATGAGCAGAAAACAAATATCCTGACAAAACCTCTATCCAGAATCAAGTTTTCATATTTCCGGGAGAAGATAGGGATCGTGGAATATTATCCAAGATAGAAGAAGGTACAGAAAAATATTCTTGAAGAACATTTATTTTTTTGATTTAAATAACTCTCCAGTTAGGAGGGAGCACTAAAAACATTATTTATTTTTATAATTGAAAATTAGTCCAGATCGGATAGATGCTTTCCTATTTGGAAAGTGGATTGAGATTTCTGACGGACAGTGACTTCCCATTGTAGTTAACATGATAGGCAGACAGATTGTTGATGTATCATAGACAACAA
>CBVK0100670636.1:0-15992 GCA_900067695.1 Picea abies | reverse complement strand
ATAACTTTGAACCTGTAATGCATAAATATCTAAAACTATTATACAATGTTCTTCAGTTTGTTTTATGCAATTCCTCCAAGTGTTACTACTTGGAACCTCTCAAAAAAGGAGTTATAGAAAAAATGGCATACCTTTCTGAATTTTGGCTTATTCTAGAGAGCGACCTTGTAGAGCATGCCCCGCACAAAATGTTCGATGAAATGATACGAAACTATCAAAAAGAATACTAAATACTATACCCTAACCAACACATTTTGTCTCACTAAATTTAGATATTTTATGAAGAAGTTAGGACATTGTTACCCGAAACACCCGATTTTGACTAGTTTCAGGATTGGCCACAAACCCTATTTTCCACGGAGTGTAACTTCCAAAATAAAATGACCCAGAAGCTAAATTTGTTTTCACTTATACTTGGATATGTTTTCTCACTTTCATAGCAATTTCACGGTCTGAATCATTATAGAAATTTTTTTATAGAGAAATTGGTGAGATGACCTGTAAATAACATACCTTAGAAAGCACAATCAAAAGAATTTATCCTTCCTTGTATTTCGGCCTTCTTTTCTTCACCTTCACTCATAATTCTGGTTTAAATATCCTTGGTTACTTCATATACATATATATATTCAATATTCTCAAGTGTGATTCAAATGAGAGAGCATTAACCAACCTTAATAAAAAGAAATAATTGAATAAGCACTCAAAGAATATCTAGAAGGAAGAGACAAGATCTTTGGAAATTTGGAAGAATAATTTGTCACATTAAGAAAGGATCTTCAAAATAAAAATATTTATAACAACTCAAAAGTTTTGAATGACATTATCAACAGTCAAAAACCTCATCATGACAAGTCCAGACTTGGATACAATCAGACAGAAAAGGGATCAAGCTCCAAAACTACAGAACAATAAAGATATATGAAAAGCTATGCAAAAATAATAAAAGGGGATAGGAAGGTCTACAAAGAAAATTATAGGGACACTCCTCCACCGAGAAGATTCAAATTTCATAATCAACGACCAACAGAAACATATAGGCCTTAAGAAGAAGAAGGATTCATAAGATCACCTCCTTTCAAAAGATCTTCAACTCCCAGGTATCAAACTATCTTTTTTGGTTTATGTTATTCATTAAATAATTTTGGACATAAAGCTGTGAATTGCAGAGATAACAACATGAACATAAAAAACTTTGAAAGTCATACACAAAAGGGTTATCTAATAAGGCCTAGTGAAACATAAAGAAGAAGTTACAACAAGTTTGAATATTTGAGCACTGAAGTGGAATGCTACAAATGTGACAAATTTGGACACATGGCCAAAGATTGTAGAATGCAAATCCCTCCTAGAGAATCACAATAGAACAACAACAATCACATACATGAACCTCAGAAAAGGAAATGGATAAGAAAGAAGAATCAATATAGAAATGAAGAATGCACACTCGCTCTACAAGCTAAGCAGAAGAAACGTGATTAGTATGTTGACATTGGCTGTTCAAAACACATGACAAGTGATAGAGACATCTTTCTTACATTAATAAAGGAAAGAGATGGATATGTCTCTTAAAAAATGATAATCCATCTAAAATCATTGGAAAAGGCACAGTCAAAATTGGGAACAAGAATACCAAGGCAAAAAATGTTATACTAGTAGAAGATATGAAAGATAATCTTCTAAGTTTGAGTCAAATGTGTGAACAAGGTCATAAAGTTACTTTTGATTCACAAAAGTGAAAGATAAGAAAAGAAGGTTCAGGAAAATTGATAGCAACACCTGCGAGAACTTCAAGCAACATATATGTATTAAGTGAAATTGGAAATGAAAAGTGTTGCCTAGGAATGGAAGATGAAAGTTGGATATGGCACAAAAGAATGGGTCACATACATTTTGAAAACCTTGTCAAATTCAAAAAAAGGGAAGCAGTTATAGAAATTCCCTAGATCACAAAACCAACCAACACTTTATGGAAGCATTGTCAACAAGGAAAGCAAACAAAGACCAGGTTTAAATCAAAAGAATATTCAATGACAAGACCACTAGAAATTGTTCATACTAATCTAGTTGGACCAACTACAACAAAGGGTTTAAAAGATGAGAAATACTTTATGTTATTAGTTTATGATTATACAAGAATGATTGTAGTTTGGTTTCTCAGGAATAAGTGAGAATCTTTTGAAAACTTCAAGGTCTACAAGGAAATGGTTGAAAATGAAATGGATTCAAAAATCAAATGCTTGATATCTGAGAATGGAGGAGAGTTCACTTCAAAGGAATTTATGGACTACTGCAACATACATGGAATAAAAAGGCAATTCTATGTTGCTAGGACACCTCAACAGAATGGAGTTGTTGAAAGAAAGAACATGACAATATATGAAATGGCTCAAACAATGCTAATGGATTCCAAATTGATAGATATATTTTGGACACAGGTAGTTTATACAATATTTCACATTCAAAACAAAGTAATGCTCAGAAAAAATACTGACAAAACTCCCTAGGAGCTTGCTATGAACATAAATATACATATAAATAGATATTATGTTCATAACAGAGCTATGGAAAGGAAGAACAACAAATGTGAAGCACTTGAGAGTTTTTTGAAGAAAATGCTACATCAAAAGAGAAGATGGTAGAGTGAGAAAGTTTGACTCTCGTGTGGACACATGAGTACTTGTTGGTTACTCAAGTGCAAGGAAATAATTCAAGTGTTACAACCTAAGATTCAACAAAGTTGTGGAAAGAATCAACATAACAATTGATGAAACATGTAGACAAGAATTAAAGGAAGAAGAAAATGAATCAATGGAAATACTTTATGAAGAAGAATAAGAAGATGAAAAAGAAGTAGAAGGGGAAGATGAAGAGGATCTGACAGAAGTATAAGATAAAGTTCAACAAGTGCCTCCAAAGACACCTAGTAGATGAGTACAGAATAATCATCCTTCAGATCAGATTATCAGAAACATAGATGCAAGAGTTGAGACTAGAAGAAGAATCTGTTCACCAGAACAAACACACATAGCACTCTCATATACGATTGAACCAACCTATTTTGAAGAGGCCAAAAAGGATGAATTTTTGAATAATACCATAGATGAATAATTGGATCAAATAGAGAAAAATGACACTTGGGAATTGGTTCCAAGACCAAAGGATAAGAATGTGATTGTCACAAAGTGGGTATACAGGAATAAATTAAATGAAGATGGACATGCTACAAGGAACAAAGCTAGATTGGTATGTAAAGGATATGCATAGGTTGAAGGAATTGAATTTGAAGAGACAGTTTCCCGAGTTGTGATGCAAGAGCATCGTACATAGAAAAAAGCACGCACCTAGACAAAGGAGCAGCTAGATGCACAAATGGAAAAAGACCACATTTTTATGAACAACGTTTTGAATTTTGAACTTAAAAGCATCAATGTAATAGTTAGGAAGAAGGTGTACTTTTCATTTATACCTAGGAGATATGAACAGATTTGGGGGGGATTACTCCCATTTTTCAAATTGTAATAGGCATTTAAGTCTGTTAATGAAAGTAGGTAGATTGGAATTAAGAGATTAGACCATTTAGAGTATAGGAGGGAAAACAGATATAAACACCGCCACTCTTTTATTATTGTATCATTAGCACAGAAAAGAAAAAGAGAGTCGTAGCAGAGAGTTGTAGAGAAGAACCCATGTACAGAAGTATTTGAGTTAATATATGAAGCTTTGACTCAGATTTCATGGTGTTATGATGTTTGCTATTTACATATGCTGAATGGTATGCTTACAATTGTTTTATTCTCTTTGTTATGCATTTTTTGTTATTCTGTGTTGAATGTATGATTTCATGTTGAATGTATGAATTCTGAGAGAGAAGAATGAGTTTCAATTGTTTCTCTTCCCGAGAGAGTTCCTGTAAGGAGGCAGTGAAACATCCGCAAGGTGTGTGTTGAAAAGGGTTTTGAGTTTTATCTCAAAAAGCTCAGGAAGGATACTGTTGTTCTCATTCCAATAGAAGTGCAGGTGAAGCACAGAGGCTGTGAAAGGCATGCATAGACTAGTTGAAGCCCTAGAATTTATCAACTAAGGATGAAGAGTGAAGGACTGCTGTTGCAGAGAGTGCACAGAGTCAAAGAATCAAATACACAGAAGTATTTGAAATATTTCCGCAAGAGTGCGTGCAGGAGTCCTTTCGAGAATTGAGGTTACAATAGAAAACTCAGGAGGATCAACACCTTTGAAGTATTCAAAGGAAGACTGGGAGCTGAATCATCGCACAGAAGTTAAGTTCAGTGGAAGGACGCTAAGTCAGTTTGGTCAGAGATTCATTGAGGAGTGAATTGGACGGTCGAAATTCTCCATGGAGAACTCGCAAAGTCATGAGGACCGTAGGATCCAGAGGAGCTGTAGGGTGGATAAGGTTTGGATGAACCCATTACATTGGTTACAAGATTCAACATTGGCCATTGATCATGATCATCAATCCGTCAATATCTTTTAGCAAATTGGGGTTTGTAAGTCCGGAGTGCAAGCTAAATCCCTTGGTCACTCGAACTTCCAAATCGTGAAATGGATTATCATGTGTGAAGACGAGGCATAGAATTTTTGGCATTTTGGAATTTCGGAGTTTGACATTTTGGGGGTCTTGATGACAAGGAGTTGGGCCTAGTGGAGTGAAAATATCAAAGTCGTGAGTCACCACTTGATTTTGGCGTGAAATTTTGGGGTTTCGGCACTGCGGGTGTCGGGAAGCAGAGGAGGTAGCATTTTGGGATCGAGAGTTTTGAACTCCCAGTAACCAGAAGCCCGAAATAACATGGGTCGTCAGATTGTATGAGGTCTTATAGCCATTGATCCCGTGGAAGGTGCCATTTCAGAGTTCGGGGTTTTGAAGTGATAGAGGAATGGTTGTCGAAGGGTTATTCAAGTTTTGAAAGTCGGAAATCTTGAGTGGACAGGTGGCAAGAATCCACGTGGGAAACAAAGTATAAGGGGGAAGACAGGTGGTACGTTTTTGTCAATAGGCGAAGTCAATATTCGTTGACTGTTTCAGAGTTTTGAAGGTTGAAGAACCGGGAGTCTTGTATCTAGATTCATGAAATTGTGAAGTCTAAAACTCCGAATCGATGAAAAGTTTCGTTGGGGAGCTAGCCTTTGTTGAACGCATCGGGGTTCAACATTTCGGCAGTTTCGAAGACAAGAGGTTGGGATTATTTACTCTAGAATTCCTGAAGTCATGAAATGCGACACAACCATGGAGGAGGACATGGCCAAAGGTTTCGTGAATTCAACATTTCAGGTTTCGAAGGTTGAAGAGACAAGAAACTCGACAACAGGAATTGTGATATCACGAAACCTGAAATCCCGATTTGGCAAAGGGAACGATCATATTGTTGGTCAGAAGATTTGGGTTGATGCCTAGTGTTTGATCAAGAGGACATACCTATAAGGACCTATGGAAAACACTGTGGTGTGTGTGTGGGATTCCCTGTGGAGGAGTCAAAAATTCAATTTGATTCAGGGCAGATTTAGAACGATCCTATGCGGATCTTGGCTCGAGGGTTGGGGTCTACATCAGTTGTGGTATCAGAGCTTGATTTTGTCTATATATTTCAGGAAAAAGGAGCTAGAAGAGAAGGAGTAGTCTGATATGCATTAGTTATGGTATCAGAGCTCAGAACAAGTTCTTTGCTTTCTGTAGTAGAGAGAATAGGGGAACATTTTACAGCCATGCCACTAAGAAGAAGAGACCAGCCAATGCCAATGCCTGATCCAATAAGAGAAAGAGAAATTCATGAGTTACCTGCTAGGATTTATGCCATGGAGACAACACAGAGGCACACAGTTGACGCTGGGGATATCAGTGAGGCCGAAAGTGAAAATGAAGCAGAAGAAGTAGTAGTCAAAGATGTTGTGAACAAACAACTATTTAGGGCTATTGCAAGGATAAGTGCTAGAGAAAAAATGGACGTTCCAGTGTATGAGGGAAACCTAGATGTTGAAGAGATTCTAGACTAGATTAGAGCTCTAGACAAATACTTCGACTATGAGGATGTCGAGGAAGACAAGAAAGTCAAACTTTCCATTACTAGACTTAAAGGGCATGCATCACTATGGTGGGATGAACTGCAGGCTAACCGACGCTGCAAAGGTAAGAAGAAAATCAAAAGCTGGGATAGAATGGTTGCAAAGATGAAAGCCAAATTTATACCTAGGGATTATCAAATCACTCTGTTTCAGAGGATGCAAAATTTGAGACAGAAGCTGATGTCAGTGAAAGAATATACTGAAGAGTTCTACAAGATAAACATTAGAGTAGGTCATCAGGAAAACGATGATGAAAAAGTTTCCAGATACATGAATGGTCTGTGGTATGACATTCAATATGAGACGAGTATGATGACCATTCGAAATGTGGAAGATGCTTATCAGATAGCTCTGAAAGATGGAGAGAAGCTGAGTTGGAAGCAAGGTCAAAGAGGCCGAGGTATAAGTCAAGCCAAAGGCAAAACAATTGCCCAAGACAGAACTCAAAAATCTAAAGAAGAGGGGAAGAAACCTCAAACTCAACATGAGAGAGGAGGAAGCTCACAGAGAGGGCAGTATGCTGATAGAAATACTTTTCCTCAAGCTAGAGGAAGAGGAAGAGGCAGAGGTGGTGAAGTAAAATTCTTTGTTTGTGGAAAGATCAGACATAAATCCTATGAGTGTCCAGATAGAAAGAAAGACGGTGGTGAAACTCACATTTCCAAAGCTCAAGGGTGGAATGTTGAGGCAGAAGATGCTAAGGGTAGAAGATCCTTAATGATGAGGAAAGTTCTCTTGAAGCCAGAGAAGGAGGCAGAGAACCCAATCCAAAGAAACAATCTATTTAGGACTTCTTGCAAAACCAAGGATAGGGTATGCAAGGTCATAGTGGATAGCGGTAGCACAAAAAATCTCGTATCTACAGAGATGGTAGAAAAGATGGAGCTGGAGACTGTTGAACATCCAAGCCCATACAGAGTTTCGTGGCTACAAAAAGGACATCAGGTAAATTTCACTAAACAATGTTTAGTTGAATTTAAAATATGAGGATATAAAGATAAAATATTATGTGATGTCATTCCCATGGATGTTTGTCATATATTGTTGGGTAGATCGTGGCAATATGACAGAAATGTGATTCATGATGGGAGAAATAACACATACACCCTGGAGAAGAATGGGAGGATGCACATGTTGCTGCCAATTAAAAACCAAGAGGTAAAAATAGAAATGAGCAACACTGTACTTCTCATGAGTGGGAAGGAACTTCTTAATGAGGTTAAGAAGAAGGAGGACAGACAATTTATTATGGTCAGGAAGCCTAAAATTGTTTTGACCAGTACGAGGATAGATGATTTACCAGAAGAAATCCAGGAATTGCTGGGAGAATTTGCTGATATAGTAGTGGATGAATTACCTTGTTCATTGCCACCTATCAGAAGTATAAGCCATCATATCAATCTTATACCTGGAGCCAATTTACCAAACAAAGAAACGTATAGGTTGATGCCTCGGGAAAATGAAGAAGTCAAGAGACAGGTCCAAGACTTAATGGAAAAAGGACTGGTTCAAGAAAGCTTGAGCCCATGCGCTGTTCCAACAGTGCTCAGCCCAAAGAAAGATGGAGGTTGGAGAATGTGTATAGACTCAAGGGAAATAAATAAGATTACCATCAGATACAGATTTCCATTGCCAAGGATGGACGACTTGAGTGGAGCAAAGTTTTTTTCAAAGATTGATTTGAAAAGTGGATATCTTCAAATTCAGATGAGAGAAGGTGATGAATGGAAGACATCATTCAAGAAAAATAAGGGGTTGTATGAATGGCTTGTTATGCCATTTGGCCTAACGAATGTGCCTAGTACTTTCATGAGGTTGATGAACGAAGTCCTAAAGGATTTCATTGGGAAATTCCTCATTGTATATCTTGATGATATATTAATTTTCAGCAAAACAGAAGTAGAGCACTTAAAGCATTTAGCTACAGTAATGAAGAGATTACAACAAGAGAAATTGCTGATAAATATGAAGAAATCAACATTTATGAGGACATAACTCATTTATTTGGGTTTTGTTATCTCTGAAAATGAGTTGAAGATGGATCCAGAAAAGGTAGATGCAATTAAGAATTGGCCATCGCCGAAGAGTGTGTTTGAAGTTCGAAGCTTCCATGGTTTGGCAAGTTTCTATAGGAAATTCATTCAAAAATTCAGTGGAATCAACACACCAATGATGGATACAGTGAAGAAAAAACAAAAGTATTTTCACTGGACAGAAGAAGCAGAGAAGAGATTCAACCTGTTGAAGAAGAAGATCACGGAGCAACCAATTTTGGTTTTTCCGAATTTTAGCAAGACATTCCAGGTCAGGTGTGACACGAGTGGATTTGCAATTGGAGCGGTCTTGAGCCAAGACGACAGATCAGTTGCATATTTCAGTGAGAAACTGAATGAAGTGAAGATTAAGTACTCAACATATGATAAATAATTTTATGCATTCATACAAGCACTAAAGAAATGGAGACATTATTTGCTTCCTAAAGAGTTTGTTTTGTACAGTGATAATCATGCTTTACAATTCGTGACTCAATAGGAGAAGTTGAACCAAAAACATGTTAAATGGGTTGAATACATGCAGAATTTTAATTTTGTGATTAAGCATATTTCTGGAACTGCTAACAAAGTTGTTGATGCTTTGAGAAGGAAATGTTTGTTGATGCAGGAATTCAGAGTAAAAACTTTGGGTTTTGATAACCTTAAAGAAATGTACAGAGATGATCCAAACTTCAAGGAGGCATATGAGGCATCTGAGAATCCAATTCGCAGAGATAGAAGTCAATGGACCGAATATATGATCCAGGATGGGTTATTATTCCGGGGCAATCAACTATGTATTCCAAAATGCTCCATGAGGGCGAACCTACTGAAGGAAAAACATAGTGGAGGATTGGCCAGACACTTCGATCATGATAAAACATTCTCAAAGTTGAATGGCTCATATTTTTGGCTAGGGTGAGGACATATATTAAGAAATTTGTGGATAGATGCAGTATTTGTTAGCACACAAAAGGGAAAAGGCAGAACACAGGGTTATATCAACCATTACCCATACCAGAAAGGCCATGTGATGCAATGAGGATGGATTATATATTAGGACTGCCAAGAACACAAAGAGGCTATTATTCAATCTTTGTGGTAGTCGATAGATTTTCAAAAATGGACCATTTCATACCATGCCAGAAAACCAGTGACGCGACTCATATTGTGAACCTGTTTTTCAAGGAAGTCGTCAGACTTCACGGTTTTCCAAGGAGTATCATTTCTGGTCGAGATACCAAGTTCGTTGGACACTTCTGGAGGACCTTATGGAAAAATTTGGGGACAAGTTTGTCTTTTAGTTCAACATATCATTCTCAGACGGATGGACAGACAGAGGTTGTGAACAAAAGCTTGGGAGATTTGTTGAGGAGCTTAGTGACTAAACACCACAGTCAGTGGGATCACATTCTGCCACATGTGAAACTTGCTTATAATGATTCACTTAACAGAAGAACAGGGAAGAGTCCATTCTAGATTGTATATGGAATGCAGCCAAGGGGAGTTTCTAAATTGAAAGATTCAGAACAAGCTGAATTTAGGAGTGCTAGTGCATAGGAATTTGCAGAGGGAATGAAGGAGCTTCACAGCTGAGTCAAGGAGCGATTACAGAGTTCAAGTCAAGAATAAAAGCAGAGAGAAGATCAAAACAGGTGATAAATTCAATTTGAAGTTGGTGATTTGATTCTTGCACATATGAGGAAGGAAAGGTTCCCGAGGGGAACATATAACAAACTAAAGATGAAAAATATTGGACCGTGCAAAGTCATAAAGAAATTTGGGGAAAATTCATATGAGATTGAATTACTCGAAGGGATTGGAATCTCACTGATATTCAATGTTGTAGATTTGTACCCTTACAAAGTTGAAGAAGCAGGAGCAGAGAAGGAACAAAAAGAAATTCAATGGAAAAAAAAAACGTCTGTAGCTGAAAATCCACAGATGGAAAGCATAATTGACAAAAGGATTAGCAAAAAGACCAAGAGAAAAGAGTATTTTGAATACTTGATCAAATGGAAGGGACATCCAACTGAAGATGCTAGTTGGGAAGATGAATCAGAAATTCATAAGCATGGATAGACTGTGCAAGAGCTCATGAACAAGAGTTTATGAAAATTTTCAAGCAAGGGAGTATGATGCAGGAGCATCATACAAAGCCAAAAGCATGCACCTAGCCAAAGGAGCAGCTGGACGCGCAAATGGAAAAACAACACGTTTTTATGAACAACGTTTTGAATTTTGAACTTAAAAGCATCAATGTAATAGTTAGGAAGAAGGCGTACTTTGCATTTATACCTAGGAGATATGAATAGATCTGGGGGGGATTACTCCCATCTGTCACCTTGTAATAGGAATTTAAGTCTGTTAATGAAAGTAGGTAGATTGGAATTAAGAGATTAGATAGTTTAGAGTGTAGGAGGGAAAACAGATATAGACACCCTCGCTCTTGTATTATTGTATCATTAGCACATAAAAGAAAAAAGAGAGCCGTAGCAGAGAGTTGTAGAGAAGAACCCATGTACATGAGTATTTGAGTTAATATATGAAGCTTTGACTCATATTTCATGGTGTTATGATGTTTGTTGTTTACATATGCTGAATGGTATGCTTACAATTGTTTTATTCTCCTTGTTATGCCTTTGTTGTTATTCTGTGTTGAATGTATGATTTTATGTTGAATGTATGAAGTCTGAGAGTGAAGAATGAGTTTCAATTGTTTCTCTTTCTGAGAGAGTTCCTGTAAGGAGGCAGTGAAATGTTTGCAAGGTGTGCATTGACAAGGGTTTTGAGTTTTATCTCAGAAAGCTCAGGAAGGATACCATTGTTCTCATTCTAGTAGAAGTGCAGGTGAAGCATAAAAGTTGTGCAAGGTGTGTGTAGGCTAGTTGAATCCTTAGAATTTATCAACTAAGGTCGAAGAGTGAAGGACTGCTGTTGTCGAGAGTGCATAGAGTCGAAGAATCAAATACATAGAAGTATTTGAAAGATTGTTGCAAGAATGCATGCAGGAGTCCTTTCGAGACTTGAGGTTGCAATAAAAATATCAGGAGGATCAACGCCTTTGAAGTATTCAAAGGAAGATAGGGAGATGAATCATCACATAGAAGTTAAGTTCAGTGGAAGGATGCTAAGTCAGTTTGGTCAGAGATTCATTGAGGAGTGAATCGGACAATCGAAATTATCCATGGAGAACTTACGAATTCGTGAGGATTGTAGGATCCAGAGGAGATGTAGGGTGGATAAGGGTTGGACGAACCCATTACATTGGTTACAAGATTCAATGTCAGCTATTGATCGTGATCGTCGAGCTGTCAAGATCATTTTGGCAAATTGGGGTTTGTAAGTCTGGAGTGCAAGACAAATCCTTTGGTCACTCGAACTTCCGAATCACGAAATGGATTATTGTGTGTGAAGACGAGGCATAGAATTTTTGGTGTTTTGAAATTTTTGGAGTTTGGCATTTCAGGGGTCTTGACGACAAGGAGTCGGGCCTAGTGGAGCAAAAATCTCGAAGTTGAGAGTCGATATAGGATTTTGGCATGAAATTTTGGGATTTCGGCATTGTGGGTGTCGGGAAGAAGAGGAGGCAACATTTTGGGATCGAGAGTTTCAAACTCCTAGTACCCGGAAGCCCAAAATAATGTGGGTCATCAGATCGAATGAGGGTTTATAGCTCTTGATCCCATGGAAGGTGCCATTTCAGAGTTTGGGGTTTTGAAGTGATAGAGGAATGGTTGTCGAAGGGTTATTCAAGTTCTGAAATCCAAAAGTCTTGAGTGGACAGGTGGCAAGAATCCATGTGGGAAATAGAGTACAAGGGGGAAGACAGGCGTGTTTTCGTCAATAGGTAGAGTCAATATTTGTTGACCGTTTCAGAGTTTTGAAGGTTGAAGAACCGAGAATCTTATATCTGGATTCATGAAATCGCGAAGTCCAAAACTCTGAATCGACGAAAAGTTTTTTTGGGGAGCCAGCCTTTGCTGAACGCATCAGGGTTTGGCATTTCGGTAGTTTCAAAGACAAGAGGTCGGGGTTCTTTACTCCAAAATTCCCAAAGTTGTGAAATGTGACACGACCATGGAGGAGGACACAACCAACGGTTTCGGCAATTTGACATTTCAGGTTTCAGAGATTGAAGAGACAAGAAACGTGACAACAGGAATCACGATATCGCGAAACTCGAAATATTGATTCGGTAAAGGGTGCGATCATATTGTTGGTCAGGAGATTTGGGTTGATGCCTAGTGTTTGATCACATGGGCATACCTATAAGGACCTATGAAAAACACTGTGGTGTGTGTGTGGGATTCCCTATGGAGGAATCAAAAAGTCAATTTGATTCAGGGCAGATTTAGAACAATCCTGCGCGGATCTTGGCCTGAGGGTCGGGATCTGCATCAAGTTGCCAAAATGGAAGCAATCCAATTGCTGTTAGCTTATGCATGCTCCAAAAATATTGAAGTGTATCATATGGACAAAAAATCATCTTTTATGAAGGGTAACTTGAAGAAGAAGTCTACACTGAACAACTAGAAGTATTTTAGTTGTCAGATAACGCAGATTATGTGTGTAAATTAAATAAGGCCTTTTATGGTCTAAAACAACCTCCTAGAGCATGGTACTCTAGACTAGATAAATATGTACAATAGGAAGAGTTCAGAAAAGGAAGTGCAGATAACAACCTCTACATCAAGGTAACTCAAGATAATACTTTATTAATTGAAGTTTATGTTGATGATATTATTTTTGGAAGTACTGATGACAAGTTAAGCTAGAAATTTGCAAAGGACATGCATAATGAATTTGTAATTCCATTACTTGGAGAACTATCCTTCTTTATGGGTTTTCAGATATGTCAAAGCAACCGATGAATTTTTATTTCTCAAACTAAGTATATCAGAGAAATGATAAAGATGTTCAGAATGGAATATTGCAAACCAGTTATCACTCCCATGAAAACCAATTGCAAGTCGAGCAAAGATGATGATTCAAAGTCTATAGATCAGAGGAAATACAAGTCAATGATTGGTAGCCTACTATATGTGACAACATCCAGACTAGATGTAATGTAGGCAGTTGGACAGGTGGCATGATTTCAAGCAACACCAAAGGAATCACATGTATTAGTAGTGAAGAGGATTTTCAGATATCTCAAAGAAACAAAATAGTTTGGATTATGGTATCCAAAAGGAAATGATCCATCACTTAATGCCTACACAAATGTAGATTGGGTAGGTTGCATTGATGACCGAAGAAGCACCAGTGGATCAACGTTCTACTTGGGCGAGTGTTTAGTATCATGGCTAAGAAAGAAACAATCATCAATATCTTTATCTACAGTCGAGGCATAGTATATTGCAGCAACAACATGTTGTACACAGGTTCTATGTATGAAACACACTCTGAAAAATATACAGGTTGAGTATGATGAGCCCATTCCAATATATTGTGATAATACAAGCGCCATCAGTATCTCAAAGAACCCGGTGATGCACTCTAAGATGAAGCACATTCCAATCAAGTATCACTTTCTAAAAGAATAGGTTGTAGAAAAGAACATCAGAGTTGAATATGTGGGCACAAAAGAACAAGTGGCCGACATCTTTACAAAACCGCTTCCATGAGAATCCTTTGAGTATCTTCACCAGAGACTCGGAGTTATATCTACTCCAAAATGAATTCTTTTGAATGCTTATCTCACATGTCTTATATGTACACGAGGAAGCACCATAAAGAGGATAGTTCAAGTTGGGAGATAAGATGAGTGAGTTGGGGGGAGAAGCCCTGAATGGAAAGATACATTTTCCATTGATGACAAAGGGGGAGAGATTTATCAGATGCAGAGGATAGAGGCATGGTTCCAGGGGAGCGTTGGTCACATAGATGAAAGCATGGTTCCATGGAGAGCATGAGTGATATGATTTCAATATTGCATCAGAGTGTTTCCATCAATGCCAAAGGGGGATATTGTTGATTAATTGGGTTGTTTTTCATTGATGTCAACCCTTGAAGAAAGTCTGGTAGTGAATTCTAGTAGCACAAAGGTTTGGGTAATGGACCCAAGTTTGTTTGATGTATAAATGTATGATTTTTGATATATTTGTAGGTAAGACTATTCTAGATGGATAATACATGTCATGCCATTTCTGGTGGTATGTGGAATGTCACATAACTCCTCACAGTTTGAGAGTTATGACCTTACGAATTTGGAGGCCCTCATATGTTGGCTTGAAGCCCCAAAAGGTCAAAGAAGTCAAAGTTCTTGCAAATAAGAAATTATTTAAATAATAAAGTGAAGTGAGAAAGTCAAAAAGGATTATTTAAATAATAAAGTGAAGTGACAAAGTCAAAAAGGATTATTTAAATAATAAAGTGAAGTGACAAAGTCAAAGAGGATTATTTAAATAATAAAGTGAAGTGTCAAAGTCAAAGACAATTATTTAAATAATAAAGTGAAGTGACAAAGTCAAAGAGGATTATTTAAATAATAAAGTGAACTGACACAGTAAAGGAGGATTATTTAAATAATAAAATTAATGGAGAAATTACTAAGTTGACAAGTGGTTAAAAGTGGGTTAGCCCTTAAATAAGGAAATTGGGTTAAGATGGTTAAAAGGTAACCCCTTGAGGAAGCTACATGAAAGTATAAATAAGAGACAAGGCTCTCTAATTTTAATTACACTTGAGAAAATTGATTATCTATAGTTGAATGAGGTAACCAAAGGATATATAAGCCAAATTTCAGAAGAAAGGTGAAGTAAAGAAGGCCGAAATTCAAAGGAGGATAAATTCTTTTGATGATGCTTTCTAAGGTATGTTATTTATAGGTCATCTCACCATTTGTGCAATAAATTGTTTTCTAGAATGATTCGGACTATGAAATTGAGAGTCCATTGAGTAAACATATCCAAGTAGTTGTGGTACAAACTTCATATTGTGGGTCATTGTATTTTTGGAGTTACACTCTATGGAAAATAGGGTTTGTGGCTAGTCCTGAAACTAGTCTAAAATAGGTGTTTCAGGTAAAAACGTCATAACTTATTCATAACATATCCAAATTTAGTAAGACAAAATGTGTTGGTTAGAGTACAATATGCATTATTCTGTGTACAATTTTCAGATCCATACAACAAATATTCCATGCAGGGCACGTTCTACAAGTTCTCTCTCTAGAATAAGCCAGAATTCAACAAGGCATGCCATTTTTGCTATAACTCCTTTTCTGAGAGGTTCCAAGTAGTGATACCTGGAGGAATTGTATTAAACACATTGAAGAACATTGTGTACTATTTTTATATCTTTATTCATTACAAGTACATAGTTATGATTATTTCAAGTTAGGGTTGTTGACTAATCCAAAACTAGTCATGTGAGACTGAAGTAAAGTTTGATGAAAATGCTAGTCTCTTGTTTTTAAAGTTAAGGAATTTTTGTAGGTTGAGGTACACGTTGGTGCATGGTTTATGCACTTGTATGGTACAAGTTGATTACATTTTTTTTGGTATATGTTGGTGCATGGTTGATGCGCTTGTTTATGGTACAGGTTGATTACATGTTGAGGTACAGGTTGATGCATGGTTGATACATGGTTCGGGTTATTGGTACAAGTTGTTTGGTGCAGGTGTATTGGCATAGGATTACAATAGTATATCTCATAGTGATAGTGTAACAGTGATTCCATCATTCTACTTATACGTTAGGGAAGTTGGACGGGGAAAGGACAAGTGGTTGTATCCACCTTCCGATTGTAGCCAGAGAACATGGGGGGTTGTATCCAGAGAATTGGAGAGTTGTAACTTCCCTCAGGTTGTAGCCTGAGAAAATAGGGGGCTGGAGCCTCCTTCCAGTTGCAGTTGGAAAACAAAGGAAGTT
>CBVK0100670635.1:0-15992 GCA_900067695.1 Picea abies | reverse complement strand
TGGGGTGTAAATACTTCATGGGGTATAAACACGGCTGAAAGCAAGGACCTTTGAATTAGGAAGATAATCATGCTCCACAACCAACACTGCTCCACCAAAAGCTAACAAAGCCACCCGGTTTATTGAGAGAAAATTCCCACCCAGGAAGTTGGCCAACTAACTTACCCAAATGGGGCCCACATGAATTTTGGCGCTTCATCTCCTAGGGTTAGGTTTTTGGATGTCTATGGTTTTTGACATTCCTGTTTATTGTAAAAATGCCTTCAAAGCCTCATTTAATGATCTTCTTGCAAATGAGTGTAGTCGTCACATCTCTTCTCAGAGATAAGTTGCGACCATTCGAGCAATCTTATTTTCCACTGCATTTTACAGTTTTAGCTTATTTCCTTATTGAATAGAAAACTAGTTTTACTATATCCTTGTTATTATGTATTAGGTATCTTTTAATAATTTGTATTCATTTGGTTCTGCTCATAAAATCTATATCAGTGGTATCAGAGCGGTCTTCTCCCTGTTGTCTTAATACATGTCCCCAACGATGTCAGGGTAGAATAAATTGGGTCTCGAGCTTGTTTCTCTTGAGGACAAAATATCTCACATGCGCAAATGACCTCTCATGGTAGGAGAAAATAAATATGAGGGGACATGAGATCCTTTCAAAAAATTTCTTGAGGAATCCCTCATGCAACAGAGGAAGGAGATGATGGATAGTTTCACATAGGTCCTTTTGCGGCTACCAACAGGGAACACATCTTTCTGGAGTGGAGGCCCCACCCCCTTCAATGTACAAATCAACTTTGATATTCCTATATTTGAAGTTCATATAGACACAGATGTTGTAGACAACTGGTTGAATCTACTAGAAGGTTATTTTTCTATCCATAACAATTAATTTTGAACTCCTCAAAGTCGTTCCCCATGTCAAAGATTGGTGGGAAAATTTTTGTGAGCAAAAGGAAACTGAGGAAACCTCATTATTTAAAGTCGCGACCACCTGGGAATACTTCAAGGATTATAGTAAGGTACAATACTACCATGTCGAAAGTTATGATGAATTTTATACCACATGGAGCACACACCAGCAAGAAAGAGACCAAGCAATGCTAGATTTCACAAATATCTTCCATACCCTGTGCACCAATTTGGGTATCAAAGACTCAAAGAGACATCTAGTGCTCAAGTACCACAGTGCTCTGCATAGATACATCCAAAATGAAATGGAATTTTTGGACATATTTTCCTTGGGCATGACCTATCGATATGTCGTCAAAATCGAGCAGAAGCTCAAACAAAAGATGTGACAATTTGGGCTTGGGAACCCCTCGCAGCAAAAACCAGAAAAGGGCGGCCCCTACCTACAAAACAAAGGACAGAGCAAAGATGGATATTATCAGGACAACCAGTCCAATCCGCAAGAAAATAAGGATGCTAGAAAGACAAAGAAGGATACTAGGAAGTGGTGTGACTTCCATAAGAGACTTTGGCATAACACTGTCAATTGCTGCTCAAAGAATTTGTTGGTGGCCGAAGTGAAAGCCTATGAATCAGATGCGGGTTTTGAATCCAAGTCAGAACCAGAAAGGGGAACATGTATCATTGAAATGGATCCTATTGGCATTGTTTCTACCACCAAGCTCCAGCCTAATGATCCAGACAAGCCAGAAGAAGGTAAGCGCCTTTTTCCATTTGTAGATGTGGGCAAAATTCACCCCACTGCAATTCATCGTTTATAGCGGTAGCTAGAAGAAACTCATCTCAGTAGAGGTCGTCAAGTGGCTGGCCCTTTTGACAATGTCGCACCCATATACCCACACCCTTGTATGGCTCTGCAAAGGAAGCGATCTACGCATCAGCCAACAGTGTCGATTGTCGTACGACATCAAGCCCTTCAAAGACAAGGTATTGTGTGATGTTGCTCCTCTCGAATTTTGTAATGTTCCTTTGGGACAACCTTATTTATCAAAACATCATGGTGTATATGAGTCTAGGCCCCATAGTATTATTATTACTTTGAACAAGAATTGTACAGGATACCCGAGGCAGTCCCATTTAGTGTTATTTCCTTGACCTCTTCCAAGCAATGTAGGAAGGTCATCTCTTAGACCGGGAAATTTGTCTTCTTCATGATTCTCTCTCAGAGTAAGAGAAAGATCACAACCACATCCAGGGCCTCCATGGCCGATCTCTCCACAAAACAAAAGAAAGTGGATAAGGTCATGGAATAATACCCATATGTCTTCTCCTCTCCTACTAGCGTACCTCTTCACTATCAGGTCAAGCATCCCATCGATCTGACCCCAAGCGCACCACTACCCAATGGGTCGGTCTACTTCCACTCTCTATTATAAAACGAGGAGATTAATAGGAAGATCCAATAACTTCTCCACAAGGGGGACATCTGTCATAGCTCATCGCCTTGTGGGAGCCCAATCGTACTGGTGTAGAAGAAAGACGGGACCTGGCGACTCTGCATTTATTATGGGGCCTTGAATAAAATCACAGTTCAAAATTAGTATATGATTCCCTGAATCAACGACCTCCTTGATCAACTCATGGGGGCCAAATACTTCAGTAAGATTGATTTGAATTCAGGCTACCACGAGGTCCCAATAGAACATACAGATGTATGGAAGGCTGCCTTAAAGTCAAAAGAAGGTCTTTTCGAATGGTTGGTCATGCCCTTTGTTTTGATAAATGATTCAACAATGTTTATGAGGATGATGGATG
Organism: Picea abies; assembly: GCA_900067695.1. NCBI lineage: Eukaryota > Viridiplantae > Streptophyta > Pinopsida > Pinales > Pinaceae > Picea > Picea abies. Next base: position 13,265 of record CBVK0100670635.1, on the reverse strand, counting down.
ATATCCTATGACCTTTCACCAGTAATTTTGTAGTGGTGTATCTTGATGACATCCTCATCTACAACAAGACTTGGGTGGAACACTTGGAGCATATTCAGGAGGTTTTGCACACCCTACGATAGCACAAACTATATGCAAACTTGGAAAAATGCTCCTTCGGCATGGACAGGGTCCATTACATAGGCTACATCATTGATCAACATGGTGTGCATGTGGATCCAACCAAGATCCAGGTCATTCATGACTGGCCATCCCCAACCATACTCTCTGAGATTCGAAGCATATTGGGCCTTGCAAGTTCGTGTTGGGATTCTCTCATATCGCATGGGCCCTTAGCCAAGTAATCAGGGGTGGTATTAAGGAAAACATTGTGTGGGGCTTATCCCAACAACAAGCCTTCGATGACTTGAAGTAGCATTTATGCTCATCCCTGGTACTTTCATTACTGGACCTACAACATCCTGTTGAGAACAAGACAGAGGCTTCAGACTATGCTTTGGGTGTCATTATCACTCAACACGGCCATCCCATGGTGTATCATAGTGAGACACTATCAGGTGTTGTATTTAAGTACCCTACTTATGACAAAGAAATGTACTCCACTGTGCAATCTTTCCGCCAATGGATACATTACATTCTAGGGAAGCAAACAGTCATCCACACTGATCACAAGCCATTACAGTTCATAAAAATCCAATGCAAATTGCAGAATGACCGCCATCATAAGTGGTCCACATATTTACAACAGTTCCACCTCAACATCAAGTATAAAACAGAAAGTACCAACCGAGCTGTAGATTGCCTCAGTCGATCTTCATTCGCGGCACTCACCACGGTGCTAGACTCTTGTGGCCATGAGACCTCTGGATGGCCCCACCTCTATGAGACATACCCTGACTTCTCCACCATCTACCAAATGTTGGGAGAAAAATCAGTGGCCACTAATTTCCATATTCAGGATAGGTTTTTTTTTCGTCTGGTCCATCTCTACGTTCCATCAAGCGAGCGCACAAAGTTTATTTGGGAAGCTCACTACAGTCAGGTGGCAGGACACTTTGGTGTCGAAAATACAGTGCTAGTGCTGCAAAAACATTTCTACTGGCTGAAACTTCGACAGGATGTCGACAAATATATCTGGTTCTGCACCACCTACGCTACTACCAAACTGACCACTAAGAAACAGGGCCTGTACACCCCTCTTCCTACTCCTTACAAGCTGTGGGAATCCATCTCCATGGAGTACATGTCAGACCTCCCATCCACTAAGAGGGGCAATGACTATGTTTTTGTGGTTGTTGATCGCTTTTCTAAGATGGTGATTATGGCCTCCTGCAAGAAGATCACTGCAAAGGCCACTGCCAATCTCTTCTTTGAACGCGTCTGGGTACACTTTGGGATCCCAAAAACCATTGTCTCAGATCGTGACAATCGGTTCCTTAGCACATTCTGGTCGAGCCTCTAGTCACTGTTGGATACCAAGCTCACCAAATCCACTACCTTCCACCCCCAGACAGATGACCAAACTAAGGTCATCAATCAGATGAGCATATATATCTTGCGCATGTACAATTCCAAGAACCCCCTCACATGGGATGAGAGTCTGCACTATGTCCAGCATATCTACAACTGTTGTAGAAAAATCTGCCTGCGGACAAGTAGATCGACCTCTAAGGCTTGACCTTAACCCTAGACAGAAAAGTGCTTATCATGGACACTGAATTTCTTTCGAATCTATCTAAACCAATGAATGAGAAGGGAGAGTAATAGAAGTACCTTTTAACCGACGCTTGTCCCTGCACGCTCTGAGTTGCGCTCCAATCCTTTGCTCCTCGTTGAGTTCTGTGGACAAAACAAGATATGACCACTTCCTACTCTATTGACATTAGCTTGAAAACAGATCTATCACTGAATGATAAGTTTATGTAACATCAGACACAAACTAGAAAGAAACATGCCAAGCGTGTCATATTAATGAGAATAACGACAGCAGTACTTACAATCGTAGATGCGAATGCGACAGCTTCGTCGAGTCCCCTTCGTCTAACCCTTGCCTGAAAGATCCACAACCTGGATAACAACAGCTTCACTGATCACTCTCCTTTGGCTGACTGCAAGTTTCCTCCAAGATCATAAGTTTCACATATTCAATCTTTCTCCCCCTTTTCCACCATCATAGAGCTGTTTATATAGGTTGGGAAGGGCCTAACCTCTTGAGTTATGTTTAGAACCAGTTGGGAACCATCTCCATAGATCAGGGATCTGATGATGAGAACAAGAATTCGAGTATAACAGCCTCCAAATCTCGAATGTTCCATCCCTTATTCTTCTCAACGGGTTAACAATTGGCCCAGATTAGGGAGCACTCCCTCAGAAGGGCTCTCAGAGCGTTGTAGCGCTCCTTGGCAAGCCTGGGGAAGCGCCATCGCTCTTAAGGTGAGCAGCGCTCCTCTAGAAGGGCTGAAGGGCGTTATAATTCTCCTCAAGCATGTTATAGGGGTGCCAACGCTTCTGCAGCTATATTATGGGAGCGTTCCCCCTCCAAACCTCAGTTTCAGGGCTCCTTTTAGGTGCAAAAGGTCATTTGATCTCAGTAAACCAGTTATCTTCCTTCAAATGAGTTATATGAGATGTCATAAGTGCTTCCTTAGTGTTGTTATCACAACATCATGTCTGAACATTGTTTGCGACACTAGTGATCAACTCGCGACACTTGCGAAAGATGAAGGGAAGATGCGACACTTACGACAGTTGATAGGGACAATGCGACACTTATCCATCTGAACAATTTTGACGTGTAATAGAATGCCCCCCAAAGTATGAAGTCAGAAGATGCGAACTGATGACTGAAATGCTTTGTAGATGTTCAAGCAAGGGTATAGACTCGAAGAACCTGATGGAAGCTGCACACAAACATCCAACAAATATCATGACATATTTCAAAACCCAAGGCATGCATACCTATGCTTGGATGATCAAGATTTGAGATATGGCCGCCATAATATACACTGCGGATCCATAATTGTATTGATAAAAAGGTATAGCCACCGAAGATACAATTTGGATCTATACACAAATGACACGAACTGATCGTAGCCACGAAGAATACACAGTGGATCTACGAGATGATAAGACATAGCCACGGCCAATACAAAGTGGATCTATGTAACAATGTATGCATTCTTTGTCCAAAACTCCTTCACAACCTGGGCGAGACATGTATCAAAGTGAATTACTCAACCCAGGGTCTTCTTCCCAATATGGCATGAATCTAACCATGTGAATAGATGTCTTGGTGTCTAACATGGCAGAAACCACTTGATTACCAGTCGATGAGGTAAACCATTAACAAGTGCGAGGGAGATTACCATTAATGTCAATGATTCCCAAGGTGCCTTAGTACATTCCACCGAACGCGAATAGATGAGCTGAAGTCGAACATTCATGGAATCATTCGATTAGAGGTCAATGATGTAAACCCACTGTCGAATGTGAGGAGGCCTGCCATTGAGGCATGCAGGTCCCAAAGTACTAAACAGTTTCTAAGCCTAATTCTCGGATGATGTGTTGAAGTTGATGGGAATAGACTCGTCGAGGGAGGGCCTTGATGTATCCCCCATCAACGACACGAAACGAACATAGAGGTGTAATTGGTAGATCTAAAGAACATGGACTGACACGGGTTGTGAGACAAGATATTTGGGATGGTTGACTCTTGAGGTGGATACTTCCCTTGAACACTGAGGCACGGTGGTGAACGTGACATGGACCAAAACTGTGCAGTGGGTACCGTGACTTGCATCGGGTGACTCAAAGGAGTGAAAGGAAACTTAAAGGATTGGCTCAGTGCAAAGGTTCAACGGATAATGATGTATGCAAAGTGACAAAGTGCCGTGTTCAAGGGCGACTCTAAGAAGTGTTGAACGGTGTTCTCAAGAGACTGCTTGGCTTGCTCCTTTCAATTTTCCCCCATCTGGATAGATGAGTACCTCTTTTTAATTTAATGAGCTTGAGGAGGATAACACATGCTCGATATAACTCACCTTCGGTAAGTTCCTCTTCCTTTGTTTAACGAACCGGAAGAAGTAAGGGTTCGTTCCCATATGGGTCTGTCGATGTGTGCTTTACTGAGTCCAAAGACAGAAAACTCAAAGGTTTTTCGGGATTATAGAGTTTGGAAAAAACACTTAAAAGAGAACTCTCTCAGTGCCTTTTTCGTACAGTAGTCCAGCGAGACCGAAAAAGGGTTAAACTATCGCTCGAAGGACGCTCTTTCTGACCATTTAACGAGTGTGAAAGAAAGCAAGATCACTCGACAATCTTTTCATATTTAGAGAGTCTAAAAAGGGTTTAAATTAGACTCCAGGGGGGCTCCTTTTTCGTGTGATGTATCCGTACGGGTCCGAAAAAGTGATAAAAGTTTACCCGGTTACGTTCTCATATTGTCGAGCTTGAGAACGAACTAAGACTATGCTCGTAAATTTGACAAGGTGGATAATTCAATTAGAACCGCCAAGCTTCCTGCAATGCCAGAAGCTACAAACCAGATATTAGTGAAGTCATTTGCACCATAAGAGAAACCCAAAATGACTATAGCTTATAAAAAATGAAATTTTATAAATGTCAATTGATTCAAAAAACTCATTTACCATTTTCATTCGCAAGGAATTGTAGAGTTGTTGGAGAATCCCGATTGGAGCAAATCTCGTTCTTCTCGTTGCCAGAGCTACGGTTGATCATTTCGCACACCGTTTGAATCAGGTAGATGTTTGTTCTTAGCTCTTTCAATTGCTTGTTTCCAAGTTGATTTCCATGGCATAGTTAATTTAAAACATGAAGCCCTAGGTTATCCATTTTAAACAAATCGGCCTCCTTTTGAAAGTTAATAAAATGGGGGGTTTTGTTCACGAAAATGCATTGGGAAATGGTGGTTGAGATGCCTACACTCTAACCATTGATTAGATCGACCATTTTGACCAAAGAAAACCATGAAAATTCCCCTCAAGGGGCCCACGCACCTCCTCAAAACGTTTTTCGTTTTTATCACTTTTTAATCATTGTTTAGTGAATGTTTAAGGGCGTGGTGGTTTAAAATGATGATTGATTACCTTTAGATGTGATGGGAATTTGTTTGCGTGTCTTAAAATGCTTTTCAAAAATTGCCGAAATCATAAAAACGTGGGAAATGATGTAAATTTTGAATTTTTGTTTTGTAGATATATTCGGCAGCCATGATCGAGTGGAAAGAGCGGGAACATGAGATAGATGACATAGCCGCTCTACGGAGTCCCCGTACGTGGGCTGCTTTGAGATCCTACGGGTTGCTCAAGTTTTTCAAACTGCAGAAAATGAAAAGCGAGGTTTTACTGCTTGAGCACATCATTGGTCTTTGGGACACCACGGAACAGGGATTCCGTATCAGTACACAGCTCCTGACCATCGAGTTGGAGGACGTGTACTTTCTGACTGGCCTCTCAAAGAGAGGGGTCCCCATAGCTTTCACAGGGCAGAGGGCTCTACCTGAGCAGGTGGACGTGTATCTGGCACATCATTGTGTTCTGGGAGCGAGATTGGTAGGGGCCAGGATCCCTATCAAGGATATCCGGGATCTGCCTCTTCGATCCATATTGTTTGCTATCACTAGTGTGATTGGTAGCACTAGTGCACATTTGGCTTCGAGGTCACAGGTGGCGTATGGTATTCAGTGTTTAGAGCCAACATTGTTCAATTGGAGTGCAGCGTTCCTTCAGAATGTGAAGGAACAAATTTCTCAGTGCAGGAACAGCCAAAAACAGTTTGGCTATGGCTCATTCTTAGTCTCGTTTTTCATGGAGTGCATCCCTCAGATGCAGCCTCAGATCACGCTGGCAGTACGACCAGTGGATGAGCCTCGTATGGAGAGGTGGACTAGCCTATCCCCGAGGTTAGTTTCAGAGTCCGAGTTCCATTTTACTGGCGATTTCTTTGCCTGGTTGAGGCGGCAGTTTCTCTGGATCGAGGACTTCCCGTATGCCGATCTGGACTTCCGCGGGAGTATGGATTTGATCTTTCCCAAGGGGGAATATTGGGACGAGTCAGGTAAGAGACTAAGCCATTCCTTGTCAAGTTTGTTTTTTAAGTTTTTTGATGTATATGTATTTTTTTTTGGGTATGTAAGAGAGTATTAACAGATGTTTTTTCTTCAACATGCAGACAAGGGAGCAGTGTGCCCAGCGGATCTACCAGTGCCAGGACATCGTGGCGATGCTCCAGTTGTAGCAGACCTAGTAGTATCGGTGGTGGGCCTCCGGGAGGTTGAGAGGAACCTCCAGGGCCTTACGATGGGTATCCCTCCTCTGCGGAGAGGGGACGTGCCTCTGCATCTGCAGCGACACACTGTAGGGGTGCCAGAGAATATCAATTCTCTGTTGAGATGTGTAGTACGCACAATATTGTATTACTCACAGCACAACGTAGTGCGGGGAGATTAGAGTTTCCCTGAGATCATGTTTTTTGTACGCCTTGTCTGGCAAAGTTGTATGGGTGGATGAGCCCAATATTTTGTTCTCTTACAGACTTTTTGATGTAATGCAATCATTTTAGTCACGCGATATATATATGTATATACAGTTCCGAGTTTTTATGATGCCGATGATTTGTACATGATGATATCTGTGATGTGTTTTAATTTACATGTAATGTATAGTTTTTTGCTTTCCTTGAATCTTATCTGTGGGCTAAATACCGATCCATGATATAATTAGCTAACGAATCTGAAACACTATTGAGTTCTCGAGGAATGTGTCTATATTCAATGTAATCGAACATTCGTTCGAGACGGCGAACTTGCAAGTGTAGACATAGCAGGATAGGACTACGGATAGCATAGATGCGGTTGAGTTGATAAACCATGAGTTGGGAGTCTAAATGAATAATGATACGAGAGATACCTAGGGAGGAGGCTTGGGTCAACAATCCGATGACAGCGTGATATTCCGCCATATTGTTGGTTGCTGGTCCTAAGTAGATGCCTCCTGAACTCACCACCTCGTCAAACTGATAAATAACCCATGTCGTTGAGGCAATGTTCCAGGTATGTCGGCTGGCGCCATCCACGAACCCAAAAAAGATAGGAAAGGTAGACGTCATCTGCGCATGAAAACACATGCACAGTCATGAGTGGCAACGGTAAAGACTCGAGCACGCGAAAGAAAAGACACACCAAACTAAAATACAATAATGTACAAAGTACAGATGCTAGGTGATCTAGGCATAGTACTTCTTAAGGTAAAGCCCGTTTCAGGGCTCTCCCAAGGAAATTCCATCATGATCTACTAGTTCGTAAGCACCTCTATGTAAAACACGCTTCACAATGTAAGGACCGTGCCACATAGGTTCTAACTTTCCTGTTCCCAGTTTATCGTGTGCTTGGTCATAAACAAGGACTAAGTCTCCTTTTGCAAAGGCTCGAGGTTGGACGGATTTGTCATACTGACTCTTGATTCGTTTCTGATGTGCCTCATTAATGAGAGCAGCATCACGGCATGTTTTTTCCATCTTGGATAGGTACAAGAATCGTTCTTCTTCTGCAGAAGTATGGGGTAGGAGTTCTACTTTCAATTTGAGTGATGGAATTTCACACTCGATTGGTAATACAGCCTCAATGCCATAGACCAACTGGAAAGGAGTGAATCTAGTTGAGGTTTTCATGGACGTGTGATAGGCCCAGAGAGTGGGAAACAGTTGTAAATACCATGATGTCTTGTTTTCCCCTACCATGCGTTGGATCATGGTTTTTAAGACTTTGTTGATAGCTTCTACTTTCCCGTTCGCTTGAGGGTAGTAAGGGGATGAGTTTTCATGGCGAAAACCCAATTTGACATGTAACTCACTCATCATCTGGTTTTTGACGTGTGCACCATGGTCGGTGACAATGGCATGTGGTATACCAAAACGAGTAATGATGTGGTTGAAGAGGAATAGAGCTGCAGTACGACCATCGTTCAGGAAGGTAGGCATAGCCTCAGCCCATTTTGTGAAATAGTCGACGGTGACGATGATGTAACCGTGCCCCCCGGCTGAGGTAGGCTTACATTGCATGAATTCGATACCCCATTTGGAGAAGGGGCCGATGGAAATGATGGGGTGCAGTGCAGAGGGGTGGGTGCATGCCTTCTTGTTGAAGATTTGGCAGGGTGGGCATTTTTTGACAGCCTCGATGCAATCTTTGAAGATCGAGGGCCAAAAGTAGCCAGCACGTAGGATTTTTTGGGCTGTGGCCATCCCAGAAAGGTGACCGCCACAAGCACCAAGGTGACAATCGTTCAAAACGCGTTCAGCCTCTTTGTGAATTAGACATCGCTGAAGGATTGTGTCAATACCACGGCAATACAGAGTGTCGCCGAGGATGAGATAACGGCGAGAGTGGTGATGGATGCGTCGACGTTCTTCTCGAGAGATGTTGGGCTGAAAACGTTGGGTTTGAAGGTAAAGGAGAATGTCTCCATACCAAGGGTCAGAGGTGCTGATGAGGAAGAGAGACTCATCAGGGAGAGGGTCTCTCGGTTCAGTGTTTCCATCAGCAGTTGGAAGATCACAGATGAGCTCTGCAAACACCAGGGATTTTTTGGATTTAGCCTTTGCAAACTCGAGATCAAATTATTGAAGAATAACGATCCATTTTGAATATTTTCCCCCAAGTACTTGACGTGTTAAGACGTGGTACATGGGGTTGGAGTCTGTGATTACTGTGGTGGTGCGTAATAGGATGTAGTGGCGGAATCGTTGGACAGCGATGACAGCTGCCATAGCCAGTTTCTCGACATGTGAGTATCTGAGTTCGGGTCCAGATAAACTCTTGCTCAAATAATAAATGACGTGTTCTTCATCGTTAGAGTCCTCTTGAACTAACACCATCGCAATGGTGGAAGTAGAAGCAGCCAAGTAAAGGATATAATCTTTTGTGTAATCGGGAGGATGTAACAAAGGAGCATGGGTCAAAGCGTGCTTGAGAGCATTGAATGACCGTTGGGCAGTGTCGTCCCAGATGAAAGGGATGTTCTTTTGCAGTAGCCGCATAAATCCTTTAGTGATCTCGGCGTAATTGCAGATGAAATGGCGGAGAAAGTTTTCTTTGCCTTGCAAACTTTGAAGTTGGGTCAAGTTGGTGGGTGGGGGTAAGGCTAAGATGGCCTTGATCTTCAAGGGATCCACCCTGATCCCATCTTTGGAGACGATGAAACCGAGGAGTCGGCCGGATTCGACAGTGAAGATGCATTTATGTGGGTTCAGACGAATACGATAAAAACGACATCGAAGAAAAATTGCTCGCAAGTGACCGATGTGATCGGGTCGGTTGGATGAATGTGCGGGTAAATCATCGAGGTAAGGTTCCGCGATATGTTTGATGTCGTGGAAAGCATACGACATGGCTCACTGGAAAGTAGCACCAGCATTTTTAAGGCCAAACGGTAGCTTTCGGTAAGCGAAAGTTCCCCAAGGTCAGATGAAGGTTGTCTTATGTTGATCGGAAGGTAAGATTTCAATCTGGTTGTATCCAGAAAAACCATCCACGAAAGAGAAGATCACGCTTCCCACGCAATTATCGATGATCTGATCGATAAAAGGGGTAGGGTAGTTGTCCTTGGGACAAGCTTTGTTGAGATCACGGTAATCTATGCACACGCAGATGGTCCCTTGTTTCTTGGCAACTGGAACGAGGTTAGAGACCCATTCCGTCAAAGGGACGGGGTAGATAAAGCTAGATTTTAGAAGTTTTTCAGCTTCTGCCTTTATAGCTACCAGTTTCTTAGGGTGAACCGGGTGGAGTTTCTGTCGAACAGGTTTTGCGTCAGGGTAAGTTTTGATTTCGTGTATGACGATCGAAGGATCGATCCCTGGCATTTCCTCGTAACTCCATGTGAAGACATCGTGGAATTCTTTGAATAAAGCGGTCTAAGAGACCACTTCATCAGGCGTGCAATTGGCACCGAGATTGATGTTTTCCACGACACCTTCTTTGACTGAAATGTCAATTGTGATTGTAGTAGAGATGTTACCCATGTTTCCCTCAGAGAAAGAATCCTGAGTGAGGATAGGGGATTGTGGAGCATCGATAACATCAGGGGGGAAGACAGATTGTATGTCTTGCACTTCTTCCAATGGTGGAAGAAAAGAGGATCGGTGGTGGTTGTCATCCCAGGACAAATCGTCAATGCTCAGCATTTCCATAATAGATTCGTCTGAAGGAAAAATGTGGGAAATGTAATCGACGGCGGATGATAGGGAATTCAACCACCAGGGCACCGAGTAAGAGTCGGGTGCCAATGAATGTGAAGTTTTTGAAGAGGGAGAGGCAGATTGAATAGCTATGTATATGGCCTCGGCTGGGCTGAGTGGCATGGTCTCACTGAGTCCATCGAATTCCAAAGGACTAGGCACAATCCAAGGGTCGGATGATTCCAAGGATTGATAAGGAAAAGTCGAGATCATATTGATAGCGGCAATATGATGTGTAGTAGGTGGAAGTGGTGTAGGGAAGGTACCCATGAGGCTAGAATATTTCAATAAGCCAACACCAATGCTTTCATATGTAACCATGTGGTCTCCCAGGAAAGGAATATTGTTGGTAGCAGGAATGCGAGCGTCGGGTGTGAAAAAATCAAGCTGATCGACGGTGACAATTTTGCCTTGATGAGGGAATTGTACACATCGAAACACCGACGAGGCGACGGCAGTCATGGCATAGAACCAACTTCTTCCGAGTAATAGGTTGTAATCAAGGGGAGCATCGACCACTTCGACATCAACGGTAACAGTTTTTCCACCCAATTGGATGGCAAGGGATTGTAGTAATCCGTGAGGAAGGAAACCTCGTCCATCGAAGGCGTGTAACATCGTAGGGGATTTATTAAGGGCAGGTGATTTCAAACCTTTCCAACAGGTTAGAGACATGACACAAGTAGAGGCTCCCTCATCCAGGATAGTTCGATGAATTTTTTGGTTATGAACAACAACGTCGATTTGGAAGGCTAGCTAGTGGGAGAGTCGCGGTTGATAATCATCTAGATTAAACGTGATGTAGTTCGATGACTAGGGATCAAAGGCACCAATGGCAGCTAAGAGCGTCCTACGTTGATTTGGACAATGTTGTAGAACTTCCAACGCGGACATGGCACACGGAGCTTGGGCCAAATCTTCTACAATATTGTAGTTTTGGGCAGCCCGTGAATTAGGATTGAAAGTGGATTTCCGGATGGTGCTCTTAGGAGGGCGTAGGATGGAGTCGAAAGAAGGTTTCTCGATCTGAAGTGGCCCAGATGGAGGGCTAACAGACAGAGGATTAACAGCAGATGGTAAAGGATCTGGTGAAGAACCATTAGCGGTCTTCGGCTTATCAGGTTTAACTGGTGTGTCGTATGTCGCAGAACGAGTGGTTAGATTAACCCCGTTGAACATGTAATTGTGTGCGCTGGTCGAGGCTTCATCGTGGGGTTGGTTGGAACTGCCCCCCGGCATGGGGGTTTGTGCAACCAACAATTTTTGCTGTGGAAAAGGCTGAGTAAGCACAGCGGGTTGCGAATTTCCTTTGAAGAGTTTGGCAACTTCATCGCGGTGTGGGCAATCTCAAGTGTAGTGATCGTCACCACAAATGAGACATGGGAATTTCGGTTTTCACTGTGGTTGTTTTCCGGAAGTAGGGGTTTGTGGTTGGGTCTTGGGTTGTTCGTTGTTATTATTCTTCTTTGTTTTGTTTCTCGCTTTCTTCTTGCCCCCGGGTTGTTGTGACGAGGCTGATTGGACCACATTCACATCAGAGACTTGAGTTTGTGTGGGGGGGGTAGAAGAGGGTGCAGTCGGACTGGGAGCAGCCATTGAGGTGGGCCGCTGAATCGTTCCAGTGGACTGAGTGGTAGATTGAGTTTTGACAGAGCCAATAACTCCATCCGCATGTGAAGCGGTCGATGGTTTGGATGGATCATTAGTGGCACGGGTCGCATTTGGTATCAACTCATATAGAGTACCGGATTGTGAATAGACTAAGTCTAGGTACTGAGCTCGAGCGATGGCTTCTTCCTCGGTGACCACGCCGCCCATGGCAACATCATGAGCTATTTGGGATAAATAATTATTTCGTGAACCATTCCGCTAATAATTGGTCGGGGGTGACCACTTTAATTAGCCTTCGTCGTCTTCTCCATTCATGGATATGATCGGAGATGTGTATGGAAGTTGTCTGATGAAGAGAAGTTAACAGTTCAGTACCCGTCTCGTATCGGATGGGCAGTTGGAAATGAGTGAGGAAGGACATAGCGAGGGAGTTGAAATCGTGAAAGAATGCGCGTGGTAATTCAATATACCATTTCGCGGCGGAACCCGTAAGTGTTCGCTGGAAGAGACGCAAATGAATCGAGTTGTCCATGAGGGAGTTTGATGAACACCACAAATGGAAGGTCATTACGTGGTTGTTTGGGTATTCTCCCAACTTTCCGTCGAATTTCGGGATATCAGAGGGTAGTTTTGCTGGAATGGCTGGCCAAACCGTAGAGTGATGAATGGGATCATTCGTTAACCGAGATAAATCTGGAAGGTCCAGAGTGGCTAGAAAGGGTAGATGTCGGTTAACCTGTGGGTAATACTGGTGTGGCAGAGGGACACCAGTGGGGCCCAATACCGGGTTATGTGGATAGTTATAACTCGTGGGCCCTCTCATTTGAGGTTGGTTTTGACCAAGGTACATAGGATTTGAGATGTTTTGAGAAGTATTCGTGAGCAGAGGATAACCGGATGGGTTTTGTAGATTATATGTTGGGTTGGGCATTTGTATAAGGTGGGGTTGTTGCGAAGTCTGAACGTTTTGCCCCGTGGAGGCATGTGGGTTCCCTTGAAAGGGAACGCTCCACGGATTAGGTGTGGTAGGCGTATTTTGTCTGACGGAGGCATGCGGATTTCCTTGAAAAGGGATGCTCCACGGATTGGGTGTGACGGACACATTTTGTCCTTGTGTTTGATAGTGGACTCCGACTTGAGGTTGCCCCCCAGCATGAGGGTGCCCCCCGAATGGAATTTTCCCTCTGATGGGAGGATGCCCCCCAGCTTGAGGTAGGGTTCCCAGGATTCGAGGGCCAGACACAAAAGATTGACCAGTGTTGTCGATTGGGTTAGGAGCACCAAGAACAGTCCCTCCGGGTTGTTGGATAGGTATGGAACTTCCCGGTACAATTTGAGTAGTGGTTTGGGCAGCAGTAGTGGCAGATGCGTTCAATGCCCTAAATCCAAAAGGTGAGATC
>CBVK0100670634.1:0-15992 GCA_900067695.1 Picea abies | reverse complement strand
AAAGGTCTTATTAATATTGACCTTTATTACATCCGAATACATTGATCTACTTATGTGCGGGTTAGGACCTTAACAATAACTGCTTTTGATTATGTAACGTTTGCTTGGAAATTATGCTCTTTGCCCTGTTTCACTTTGGTGGTTGACATTGCGCCCTAGTAAGTGGGTCACCCTTAGGGATAGGTTTTCCACTGGGAGGTCCTCTTGACGAGTCATTGTGCAATTCCTGACCATACTTGTCACTTTCCACACTTCACCCCCTCATCTCCTTACCTTTTGGGATTTTTGGGTATACTGACCCAAGAAGGGATTATCCCTCATTTCATGGGAAGAAGGGGCTGAAGGCCCAGAGGTTTGTAGTTGGAAAAAGATAAAAGCCAATCATGAACCTTCTAGATGCTCGCCCAAGGATCCCGAGGACAATGAAATGCTTCTCATAAGAAACTGATGGGACCCGTAAAAAATAACTAATACAAAATGCTAACTAAGGTGGAGCATGTGTGGGCACTGTTTTTCATGCTTAGGTAGAAGCCCCACACATGGCTTCAACTTGGGGAAGCATGATGTGACTAGGGTAGAGTCAAGGTGGGCACTATTTTTCATGCTTACATAGAAGCCCCACCTTGGCTTCAACCTGGAAACATCTTAAAAGAACAAAAGACAATAAATGTGCTTGGAAAAAGGTTGCATTGAAAAAGAGATCATTTCTATTTCATTTTGATCATAGCTCACCCATTGTGAGAAGACTAGTGGCTGAAATTTGCGCCCTACTTGGGCAATTTGGTATCTCTCTCTTGTGCAAATGATTTTTGGTGATATCTCTTGGTGAATGATTGAGCTAAGGTGGTGTGCACCTCTTGGAGACTTCTTTTCTTTCTTATGAATGGTCATTGCTTGATGAACTAGGGTTTGATCTTGCATCTCTCTTAGAATTGGTAAGGAAATCTGCAATTGTTAGTTCTTCTTGCTTATTTCATGATTATTGTTTGTTGAAGCCCTAGGAGGAGTATAAGTGCATACACGCTCCATTAAGATTCATCTCATTTGCTAGTTTACAATTCTTTTATTGCAAGGTTGCTAGGAGGAGTACAAGTGTGTACACCCTCCTAGATGTGGAATCTACTATTAGGATTGATTAGAATGCCCTTTTTCTTTGATTCCTAAAGTTACCTCTAAAGAGGGAAATCAAAATATCCTCACCACATTGTAATCATACTTGATGTAGCTCTCAGTCCCATTGACCTACTTTTGTGGTCATTTGTTGGACATTAATAAAATTATCTTATCTTATCTTATCACCCCTATCTCTAACGATGACCTCGATGAGATCATCTTCTCTATGGAGAAAACTAATCTCCTAAGAATGGCTTTCTTGTCGATTTTTCAAAAAGAAGTGGGATACATTCAAAATACACCTCTTAGATGCAAGTGAAGAATCAAGGTAATCTAGGAAAGTTCTTAAAGTTGTTTACTCAAACTTCATTACTTTGATCCCTAACAAAGACAATGCCTACAACTTAACCTCCTTTTGAGTCGTCGCCTCCAAGGTTAAGCCCCACTTTTTAGCCTTAATCTCAGAAGAGCAAGGTGCTTCAATAGTAGGTAGACAAATGGACAGTTTGATAAATGCACAAGAAGCAATTCATTCTATAAAACATGGAAAAGAAAAAGGGATATTGCTCAATTTAGATCTTGCTAAAGCCTCTAATAAGATTAACTGGAACTTCAAAAAATTCTTCTCATAGTTGATAATGACCAAGCTATTGTGGACTTAATACTAGAATATGCTTCTCAATGACCTCCTATTGATAAATGGAGGATCCACAATGTTCTTCAAAGCATCAAGGGGTCTTAGACAAGGCTGCCCTCTCTCTTGTTTCCTCTTTATCATCATGGAGGAAGCATTTACAAGAGACATTAAACCTACCATATCTTCAATTTGGATAAAAGGTATTAAAATTTCTTCTAACTTGGATCTTGTTCCTCATCTTCAATTTGTAGATGAAAGTCTTATCTTATAGGATTCTAGCATAAAAGAAGCCAAGTGAATCAACAAGATCATCTCATCTTTTTAGGTAACCTCTAAACAACATACTAGCAAGGAAATATCCAAAGTGATCTTTCTTAATCTATGCTTAGGATTGAAAGAAATATTCATAATATTCTTGCAATCTAAGAAGATGAACTCCCAACAAGATATTTGGGATTCCCTTTATCTGCAAACCAACATCGAAAAAAAGATTAGGTTCAAGCATTAGACAAATCAAAAATACAATTGGCATCCTAGACCACAGATATTTAACAATGATCGCAGATTGATCTTAATGCACTTTTTTTCCACCGTCCATTTCTATCAAAGTTCTATACCACTAGCACCTTCTACTATTTTGTCCAATATTGAAAAAGCTCTTAATGGTAGGATTCTTCCAAGAAAAATGGCATCTCCTGGAGTGAAAGCAAGTGACTACTTCAAAATGGGCGACAGGTTCAAGGTTGAGAAGACCATAGCTTTTCAATAAATCCCTCTCTACAAAAATTTGCTAAAGGTTCTTATTAAATCAAGAAAGCTATGGAGAACTTTAAAAATAAAATATGTAGGTAGTAGGGATCTAGAGTTATTCATAAAAGAAACAGAGATGCCTAAACGATTTAGCATTTAAAATAGCATTATGAAAAGCAAGGATTTAATTGATAACAATATTTTATGCGTCATTAATGACCAAAGCTAAACCAGATTTTGGGAAGATGCATGGGCAGGTCATCAGCCCTTAGCAAACATCTATTCCTTGTTATTTTTTTGGGTTACTCCAAAAGTGTTTACACCATGTTTGGCAGGGCGCTTCATGAGCTTTTGGGGTACATGGTGTATGTTCAACCCCCAAATGGTTTGAGATGAATTGGCACATGGGAGATAGTTTGTGATGGAACTGCACAATGGAGATAGCATACTCAGTGATTGCTTGAGCTCAGATAGGTGCTAGCTTGATATTCTTCCCTTAGGCATTGAAGTTCTCTTGACAAATTAGTAGATGCCCTTCATTGAGGCCACATGGAGAGTTCACTTATTTGGAGAATGCCCCACTTAGGAGGAGGAGAATATGCATCCCAGAGAAGGGCATCAAGGCCTAGATAGCATGGGGTTGCTTGGATTCCTAATTGGAGCCTTGGAGTTAGCTCAAGGACAACTAGGTTGCGATAGTGTTCTTGTAGGGGGTAGCTAACCCAATGGAGTAGATGGCTTAGAAGGGTCGCTGGAGTTTGTGGAGGCTTGTGACAGAGGGGTGTGGACACACCTTGTGTAGCTACATCATCTTGGAGCCCTTATTATGTATAACATCACCATGGAGAATGACAAGTGTACTTTGGAGTGGAGCGCTTTACTTGTGTTCACCTACAAGTGCTCATTGTAGGTTGCTTGTAAGGGCTTAGGCCCACATTGTATTTTTGGCCTCCTTTAAATCTCATATAAATAGACAAAGAAGAGAGTCCTACTCATAATCACCACATCACATCATTATATCTCTTCTCTTTGTACTTAACTTCTTGGAGGAAGTCGTTAGGGTTTCCTCATGAACCCTAGGTGGGGTTATGAAGTCTAGAGGAAATGTCTTGATTTGGAATTTGCTCTTGTGACCAGGGTTTGTTCTAATGGAGGAGACATTGGTGATGATCACTCTTCTTTCTCTCTCTTGGCTCTTCACTTGTACTTGATCTCACTCTCTCTTGGAGTCGCTATGGTCTTTTGGTCTTCTTGGAGTATCTTGGAGATTCTTGGAAGTCTAGGGTTAGGGTTTATTCCTTGGAGGTTTGAGATTAGGTCTTTGTGATAAAACCCTCAGGTATCTTTGGTGGAGAAGAAGAAGAAAAGAGGAAGTCTTGCCTTGGAGGACTTGCTGGAGTGATTCTTGCATGTTGTAGCTCCTTGGTTGAGCTAGGATTTTCACGTTTTACCTAGCTAGGGTTTTGGAGAGCTAGTACAATTGTACTAGTCTTGATAGAAAGCTACAATATGTGCATGTACTTCATCTCGAGCATATTAATGAAGTTTTTAGCTGTCCAAAACTTACGCAATTTCCAGATTTGAATTTCAGCAATATATGTTCTTCATGTGTTGTTATTTACAGAGATATGTCTTGATGATTTGACATAAAGGACAATTGCTAAGTGATTTGACATCATCAATGAAGAACCTAAGGGCTTTTTTTCTGCTTCTATACCTGCTGTTTTACAGTTGTTAAAACTGCTGTAAAAGTGAATTTTCAGATATGGTTTATGTGGGATAAGTTGCCCTAGAGGGCTGAACCTTATCGAGGTTGTTTGGTATCTTTTCTCCTTGCATTCCCTAGAAGATTGGGCTGTTAGAAAGTGAAATATCGTACTCTTTCCGCCGCTGTTTATACTCTATTTCATAACACCCCTAAGGCTTCAAATTCACAGGGTTAAGATCCAGGAAACCTCTAGTCAAAGAGGTGAAATTTCTGTTTTGCATGAAAATTCAAAGAGTGCAGATTTTTCTACAATCCTTGATAGGAATAATAGATGCAGCAATGAGCCATGCAAGGTCAAAGGTTATAGACTATTGGATACAATGCCCAGTGCCCAACTCAAGAGGGAATCTCCTGGAAATCAGGTGGAAAGACACTTCATCGCCCACCCCTGCAGGAAGAGGAACAAGACATCATCAACCTAGCACTAAGGTTTAGGTCCATCAATTATAGGAAGAAAAAGACCTTTTATGTTGGAACTCTAAATCCGAACAACCATATTCAGTGAAAGAGGGCTATCTTCGAGCCTTGAAGGAGGAACAGCAACTCTCAAACAGCCTTGCAAGAAAACCTTTCACAAGTAAACCTGAAGACAAGAGAAATACAAGGACCTACAAGGTGTAATGGTTGCTGTAAGGAAGAAGAATACTGAGATCGCATTTTGGCTTCAGCACAAGTAGCATAGGAGGACTGCTTCCAGTAAGGTCCATGGTAGTTTTATGTTCATACGCAGGGAACTTATATTAATTTGTTCCAAGTAATATCTTGAAGCATATCTAGTTCCCACAAAACATCTTAGAACTTTGCTGAACCAGAAACAGGTCAGCCCTTTCTGCGATAATTTTTTTAGCATTACATGATATATGCTCTAAGATGTCAAGGTAGAATGGCACAAATGAGTGCCAAGCACAGTCAAACAAAACCTGCATGAATGCATACTAACAATGAAGATTACAGAGTTAAGTGAGGTGGAACATGTTTAAACGCATCATATCAGGAACAGAATGCAGGTATTTCAGTGATTAATCATTATATTGTTCAACACAAAATTATATATGGACCAATTTACCTTCTGAGTAGCTTTATGAAAACACCAAGCAGCTGATTTCAGATCCTTTTTGACACAGTCTCCACCTAAATATACTGCACCAAGTAAAAATAAAGCCTCTGGCTGTAGCTGCAAGTCCAGAAACACGATTGTAGTGATTTCCAACCACCAGATTTAACACACATAAAAAGATTAAGTTTTGAAAACTGTATGACATGAATGAAAAACACAGAGGAACAAAAGCTGAGAAGTTTCTCATTTTCTGCCTTTCTTTCAACATATATGCTTTCATCTTGGCAATGAGTGAAAAATATATACCTGCTCAACTGCTTTCTCCAAGTAGTAGAAAGCCTGATTGTCTGCTTCTGCAGGTTCCCCCTGATCTCCAACCACATATAATCATGTTAAGATATTCGTGCAGTGAATAACAGAAATAAAGCAGAGATTAGTGCTCCCACGTATGCCAAAGTCCAAATATCTTTCCACAGCTTTATGAAGACTTAGCAACAATGTAGTATAAAACATTGAATCTGCAAAAAGAACAGAAATAGCATGTACGAGATTCTATGTAGTGTGTTGATCAATTATAATCATTCAAATGCCTTGGATTGCACAGTTTTAAACTGTTTTATACCTGCACTGGTGAGAGGCATGCCATTTACATAAGAAAATACTGGATATTTCAATAATATATTACTGTACGTACTCCAAGTTACAAATAACCATGAAGGAAAGTGAGGGGCTGCCTAAATATGTTGCTGGATAGAGTTATTTATCTGGACCTCCTCTTGTGGTGAGTCAATTGCTTTGGCCCCCTCTTGAGGTGTGTTAGTCAATTTGACCTTCATCCTCCACGATTGGTCTCTCAGGTGCATCATCCATGAGGATTTCCTTGCTATGTCCACAAGCTCCCTCCCCTAGAATGCCGTTGCCCAGCTGATTCCCTCCAGTCCCAAGTTTCACCTTATGTCACTGTATGCTGCGCACCACAGTAGGAAGTGATGCCCGGTCTCTACCTCCCCTATGTAACAAACTTGGCAGATCCTCTCTTCCCATTCTTCTTTGGGCTCCTTCCATCTCCCCATCTTGCATCCCAACTGAGACGAACAAAGTTCCTCACGCACAAATAATCCAAAATATCTGGAATATAGTAATCAAATCCATATGGACAAATATATATAATGAATAAGAATGAATAGTAAGATGAGATGAGTACAATGAGAATGAGGGCCCGTTTATATATCCTCACAGAGGGTGCCCTTTCATGAATGGACATGCTCTTTTAAATAAGACATGACTTTTCATTTATGATGTGTTTAATTATTATATTTAATTATTATTTATTATATCTATTTCTATATATATTGTGTTCATAACATTGCCTTCCCCCTAAAAATGCTTTGTCCTCAAAGCACACTTTATGGAAGACTTATCTCTTGCTCTGGATTGTAATTATTGTCTCATGAGTCTTCATTCTTGAGTTAGTAGTCATTGAGGAACTGAGACGATAGGATCTTCTAAGCGCTGAGTAGAACTATCGAATTGTAAAGGAGTCGGCCAATCCTAATTCGATCTTCTGCGGAATTGGGATTTTATAGGGTTCTTGGAAAGAATTTGATGCATTTCGACTCCCATGATAGCTTCTACTTTGAGCCCCACTTGCAGTGGAAGTAATATTCTTCGACATATCAGTCATTTGATACATTGATTGGTTGAAGTCTCGACTTTTGTGATTAGGATGTCGATAAGGCATCCTTGCAACTTGATCTTTACTTCATATACTTATAGCTTTCTCTTGATTAACTTTTGATATTGAGTCTTCTTCATACCCCTGGATTGTTTCTACTTCGACATTTGAAGACCTCTTTACATTAGTTGTAAGGTTGACTAGATCTGTATTAATTCCTTTATCCAGAATTGGGATTTTTACATCTAAAGACTTCTCTAGCTCCATACGTTCAATCATTGTCTCTTTATCGACTATTGATGTTTTGCGATCTATCTCTACTTGTAAATAATTCTTATCATGCTTAAGTCTTTTAATTTGTGTTAGTAAATCCTGATTATGTTGTTTTAATAGTGAAAGCTCTTTTTTATCTTCTAATTTGTCATCTTTATTTTTTGATTCTAGATTCTCCTTCCTTTCATCCTTTAAGATTTTAATTTGTTCTAGTAAATTCTGATTAAGGTTCCTTAGGCAGGAGCTTTCTTCCTCTTCTTCGATTAATTTCTCTTTGAGACCTTGATTTTCTTGTTCCGACTTTTGAAAACACCGCTTCTTCTCCTTGGACTTCATGATTTTTGCAAGTAGTTTCTGATGATGATTTCTTAGGTGGGAAATCTCTTCGTCTTTTTCAATGATGATCTTGTCACATTCTTTTTGTCGATCTTGCAACTTTTGTATTGACTTTTGGTTATCTTGAAGGATCACTTTTGATATGTCCTTCAGGTCTTCTAATGATGGAGCTTCTGAAATTGACTTCATTGTAATGTCCTGTAATGTGATTTTCTTCTTCTTATCAGAAAATGTCAAAAACTTTTTCCTTGTGTTGAAAATAAAAGTACCCAATGTATCTACCCAAGTTGACACAAGAATTATATCAACACTGTCTCGATACATTGATACCACATTGAATTGAGCTATGAATTTGTAATCACCAACAGATAGTTGTAGGTTTTTAATTTCATATTTCTCATTGAAAAGACGTGTCGTTTTAAATTATATTTGGTTTTAAAACCATTAATTGGTTCGCCAAGTCAACATTAATGTGATTGTTCCTAGCGTTTGAGCAAATAGCGACATTGATATTCTTTCCTCGAATAATCCCATTAACTTCTAATAAGGGATCCACACATTTTTTTATAAGTATGAGGGAATCTTCCTTGTTTTTCACCACGAAACTCCAATTATATAATTATATGTTTGAACCTTGAAATATAATGATAATATATATTACTTTTATTCACCTTCTAAATATAAGTTTCTCTCTTTTCTTCGAGTATATAACCCTTTCTTTCCTTCCTTTATAATATATAATTTCTTAAATATATATAATTAAAGAACTTTTACAACTTTAAATATCTTTCCACCTTATATCTCTTCTTAAACCTTCCAATGATATTTTAAAATTACCCTTTATAACTCTTGATATAAAACAAGATATATTTTATACTTTATTTTAAAAACCCACTCAATGTTATGTTTTGAGTAATACTTTTCATATGATAAAAAGCAATTCCGACACTTTTTTTTAAAACTTAAATGTGGTACTAGGAAAGAAAGAAAGAAAGAAAGTATTTTTAATGTCCACGAGGCTAAAAATAGCCTATGGGACAAATTGTTTTTCCATCTGGCTTTTGTATTTGGCCCTTTTCCTGTGAATTTTTACAATAACCGCTCCCAGCTTCTCAACAAACTCTTTGCTGAATAGATTATCCCAAGAATTAGCTGCCAGAATACCTGCATAATTTTCCCTGCTGTCTTTGATTCTAAAATGAAATGTTTTTTTGTTTCCACTTTTCCGGACGAGCACAAAATACATACTCTTTCTTCCCACCTTTCTTTTGGCCTTTTCCAGCGCCCTGTTTCACAACGGAGTTGATGAGAATTAGTCCTTAATTGAGCAATAAGAATTTTAGATCTCCAAGAAATATTGGTCCCTATGTACGCCTTTTGCTGATGGTTATGAGTGGGGTTAAACTCTTCAATGTAGTACTTCTTCTTTCTCCCTAGCTCTTTCTCCCAAGTATGTTTGTGGAACTTATCCATAACAAAAGTTTTTATCTCTTTACTCTTTGTAGGACACATGCTCAAGTAAATGTCCCATTTACTAAACCATTTGTTATTTTGCCGCATCCAAGACTTCTTTCTTTTGCACAATCTGTCACTAAACACAACCTTAGGCCATATGCCCTCTTCCATTTGCTCAATTTTTTTCAAATACCTTATGACTCGCACCATAGCAATTGCTTCAATAGGGGCAGCCCCTGTTTCACTTAACAGGATAGCATAAGGAACTGCACTTTTAATTTTGAATTTGTTTGTAATCAACCGCTTCTGATTTTTCTCAATTTGTTTCCACTGCATATCGGTTGTGCTACTGGCCCATAGTTCACAACCGTAGAGGATCACCGGAATCACTAGAATCCCAAAAAGAGTTAGAGTGGTTTTCCAGTCCCACAGCTCCGCCTCTCTACACCTGTTTTGAAAAGAATAAAATGCTTTCCAACCCCCTAAAGTTCTTTTCTTTCTACAACCATCCCAACTTAAATTTCTGTTGAAGTCAATTCCGAGGTATTTGTAGTCTGCAACTTCTTCCAGAATGTTGCCTTCAAAGTAGAACTTATGTTGGTTATGCTTTCTTTTGTTAGAGAAAACCACTACTTTCGTTTTGCTAATATTGACTTGCATCCCCACCCTTCTACAAAACTGCTCAAGGGAACATAAGTGCTCTTGCAAACCAAGAGTTGACTTAGCAATCAATATAAGGTCATCCGCGTACAAAAGAAGCCTTATAACGAACTTGCCCAAATGGATACCGTCACCCCCTTGCAAATTTAGCCACTCTTCAAGCTTGTCAATATATAACCCAAAAAGTGTAGGAGACAATGGGCAACCTTGCTTGACCCCGATATTGCTTCTAAAACTTTCAGAAATGCCTGCTGAAGTTCTAATTTTGACTTTCACCTCTTCATACATCCTATGCACAACTGCTCTCAAATGCCTGGGAACCCCGAGTTCCTCCATTCTGTTCCAAAGCTTATCCCTAGGAACCGTGTCAAAGGCTTTTCTGAAATCAACAAAGCAACAAAAAACTTCCCAAGCTGTAATGTTGTTTTCTTCCCAAGATTTTTCAATGATGTGCCTTAAAGTTATGCAATGATCAACTGTGGAATGTTTAGGTCTAAAACCTGCTTGCCCTTTAGCATGTTTATCTCTTTCTTCTGCCCACTTGCTGATTTTCTTTTCTAACATGCTTCCAAATAACTTTACAAACAAGGGGTTTATCATTATGGTTCTATAATTGGAGGGATTATTGACGTCACCATTCTTGAAAAGAGGTATTGCCATACTAGTTGTCCAATTTGTGGGGAACCCCTGCTGTATGATGTTGAAAATTTTTGTGATGTGAGGTGAAAGAATTTTTAAGCCCCACTTTAGATACTCTGCTTGGAGTTCATCTAAGTCTTTTGCTTTTCCAGCGCCCAACCTCTTGATACCCATCTCTACCTCTTGCACCGTGAAGAGTTTTGTATCTATGTTGACCAAGGGAGGAGAGTCAACCTTGGGATCCTGCTCATAAAGTTGTCTTGCATAGTCGAACCATTTAGAAGCTGTAATGTTGTTTTCAGTTTGCACCTTTTTCGGTTGGAGCTCCTTCCAGAACAGTTTGGGGTTATTTTTCCCAAGGAATATTAGTTCTTCTCTCCTCGAGACCATGAAATCAGCCTTTTTCTTTCTTACTATCTGCTGGTAAGCTTTAAGCTTTATGTTATCCTTGTCTGATTCCTTCCACCTTCTCCTTGCCTTTTTGCATTCCTCGTCAAACCAAGCATTAACCGGAAAACAATTTGTTTCAGACTTCTTAATTTTTGCTCTTTTGCACTCAGCAAGTGCGCTTTGAATTAAATGTGTTAATCTGTGACTGTGAAGGCCATGAAATGAGATTTCCTCCTTCTTGAAGAGCCTCTCTAACGTTTTTTTGAAGGTATTACAATTCTCTGGAGTCAAAAGAATTCTGCCATTTGGGGGATTTTGTTGAACACATTGAGTTTTTGACCCTAATTGCTTCTTTTCGGTCCAAAAGAAACTTAAATAAATTGGCTTGTGATCCGATTTTAAGTCCCAAATTTGATCTCCAATCAACACTTCCTCCATTTTCCCACACAAGTTATGTGAGCAAATTGCATAATCTACTACACTTGCTCCGTTGTAAGTATTGCAAGTGAAATTACCAGACTTTTCCCATCTAGTCATACCGTTGCAAATGACTAAATCGAAAGCCCCACATAGCGTAAGCAATTGTTCTCCAAAGAAATTGCAGCCTTTATCCTTTGAAATTCGTTCCCACTAATGATTACTCTTTTCTGTAAGCCAGATAGGGTCACCGTCTTCTTTGCAACAAAGAATGCTAGCTTGTTCACCTGCAGTTCTAGCATTTAAATTCCCCACTATAAGGACTTCACCTAGCTGAGAATATATTGCAATATCTGTTTTTAAGGCTGCAAAGGGATCTTTGTGGTCAAGCCCTCTACTTTTGTAGATTTTTGAAACTTGCGGCGCAAAATAGCATGCTGCGATTCTGATGTGATTTCCATTTTCTGATATTTTAAGCCAGACAAATTGCTTATTTGGGTCTTCTTTTTCTAGCTGAATGAAACGACCTTCTTTTTCTCTTACTAATACCATGATACCCCCATGCCCTTTGCCATTCCCTACTGCCTTATTCCACACTGCTATCTTCCAATACCCTTCAAACAAAGGTGTCTTGCACCCTTCATGCTCATGTGTTTCTATGAGGCAAATTATGTCTCTATCTTCTGCAATAGGCCCTAACCCAGGTCCTCGTCTCCATGGGTACCCCCTGCAGTTCCAACAAACTAATCTTAAGGAAACCTGGGTACGATTTGATTGCTATTTGTTTTGGCATGCAAGACTCACAGTTGAGTCTTTGTCCCTGCTTGCCCATACTGACCTTGCTTCCTCATTTCTTGCTGAGGAATTTGCTGCCTCTTCTTTGTTATTGTCTTGCTGCCTTGTTTTGGAAGGAGGTCCAAATTGCGCTATCACAGCTTTACCTTTATAAATCCATGCTCTTTTTCCCTCATCTCTTGCTGCCCTAACTTTTGTCATCTCGTCCCACCTTTCCTCTTGTTGTCTTACAGTTAAGTCTTCTTCTAGAAAAAATTGAGAACCCCTCAAGAACTGCTTCCTGCTTAGAATGATCTCTTTATCACACAACTTGGGCATGATGACTTTTATGGGCCTGGCTCTCTCACCGTTAGGCTTACCTACTCTCCATGCTTGACATATTTGTCCTTGCTATTGGAGCTTGTCTTTCAAGAAGTCTCTTGCAAGGTCAAGAGTACATTCATTTTTCCCATAATCTTTCACCCCCTTGATAATTATGTTTGTTGCTCTATCATGTCTTTCTTTGCTTTCTCTATCTTGCATGTTGTCAACCTGAATGTTTCTTTCTCCTTCCCTCTTAGCAGGATTGCTAATAATTTGAGCCCAGGTTTTAGAGAGTTTTGCGGAATCTCCTTTCCTCTCTTCTCTTGATGTCTCTTCATTGTTGTCTATTTGGGTAACTACTTTCCCCTTATCCTGAGATGGCTTCGCATTCATCACCTCTGTATTCTCCACTGCAATTTTCTTCATGTTTTGCACTTCCGCTTTCATGCGTTGCCATTCTGCTTTTCCCATTCGGAGAGCTTCCTGTAGCAATGACACTTGCTCCTTCAGAACTTTGTTGTTTTCTGCTAAATCCTGGTTTTCGGCTATTATTCTATGGATTGTACAATCTCTTTCCAACTCTTTAGCTTCTACTACTTCCAACCTCTCTTTTACCTTTAACAGTTCTTTCACATAAAGATCAGATGACCAAGTGAGAGGTGTGGATGTAGGACTATATAAGGCATAATCATCAATGACTTTTCCTTTTCCTTTAGACTTGTTGCCACATACTTGCAAAGAGGACTTGTTTGAATGTTGTTTCTTGCGAAGGACCCAAGTACTTTCCCTTTGAGACCTTTTTTTCCCTGTCTGCACCCATTTCAGACGAGCTAGTCTTCGTTTTAAAATGCCCCGGTACTGTTTGGCATTAACCCAAACCCACTTTCCAGTTTTGGCTGATGAGGCAATTTTCACTTGACCTATATCATTTGTTTCCACGGGTTCTAAAGTTTCTTGTCCCATTGTCATGATGCTATTAAGGGAAATCAAAGTCTTTGCCCAAAATTGACCCTCTGTTTTATGCTTAACCCTTCACTATTTGTTGGTCTGACCGCTGAAAACTTGCTGCTCTGCCCACTGTCCCTGTTAGACCATTGTCCCTGTCCTTTGTTAGCCCATTGTCCCTCAAGATGAGCCCACTGTCCTTGTCCCTATCCCTGGATGTCTGCTACTGCCTTTAAAACAACACGCATCTGCTTCTTGTTATTGAGAGCTTTCTCCAAACAGTTTGCATACATTCTTGAGGTCAGTCAATCTGTTGATTCGAAGGCTTTATTAATTGTTTGGTATAAATGAACAACCAGATGATTTATGACTAACGGGAGCCTCGCCGCTCGGAACGATGTGGATAAATAGACAACAACAAACTTCTTATAGTACTACCAACTAGTGTTCGCTCTTCGTATATTCCACACCTAATTTTGGAAGTGGAGATGAACCTGGAGCCTATTTGGATAGAGTGGTCGGAGTTAGCGGGATCTAGGCCTGTTGGTTACTCTAATCGGGACCCACTGGTCAAAGGGTTGTGTTTGTTTTGTGATTTTGCTGCTTCTTCTCCAAATTTGGATGAGCTCTGTCGGAGGTTAGTTGGTCTGCTGAAGAGGGCACCCATGGCAGCCAGCAGCCAATAAATCTGTCATGATTCGTTCCGTCCTTGGAGCGGAGTGGAAGGGAAAGCAAGCAAACAAAGCAAGGGTGCCCCGCCAAACAAAAAAATAAGTCTGTTGTTGTGGAAGAAATTATGTCTGCTTCCACTTCGTCTTACTTTTGGTTATTTCCAAAAGCTATGATGCTTCTTCTAAGGGCCACGTTTTATATAACTTAGGATAACTTTTAACACACTTATGCAATTGTTGTTGTACGGACACGATGGTCAACCTTCACACATACTCTGGGCTATGATTTGCTTGAGGTGGAAGGTTGTGACTCTTAATTTGTCTTGAGACCTGTGAAACTAATATTGATTGCGATCATATACTCCAGTCGAAAGCGGATTCTTTCCTCAAAAACATTGGTTTCAAGGAATCTCAGTGGTTCCAGTGGCTGATACACTACGAATTCTTTAATAAGTATTATAGAGATGTAGATACTGCGATACCTGACAATGTGGTCACCGCTAGACTAATCTCATATGTTGATGGTAGGCTGCTTAATCGTTAATATTTTCATATATAATTTTTTATGTCACAGTTTCCACGGTCGGAAACTTAATTCTCTTGCGATTACGACTGGCGGAGTGGCTGCTAGAATATCACAGTTTCTCTCTCTCCTGGTGAGTGTTCTAATATGTTTACATAGGAACCCTACGTCCACGCATTTTTGGTGCTAGATATTTTACTCCACCGCTAACTATAGATTCTCCCCTTTAGTTTATGTTTGTGCTTCCCAAAAAAATATGTGAACCTTTTGCATGGGGGCTCTATTTTTCTTGTAAACTAAATTTCTTTGATACTTGGCCCTTTCTCTCTTATCAGCGATAATGGGCAGCGGAATACTTTACTTTGTGGTGGAAATGTTAGACTTCAAGTGGCCAGAGGTCTTTTTATGGTCAAAGACCTGCAACAACAATTTTTTGCTAAAATGGGTGTGGCTAAAAGCCAGTGTTTTGTTGCCAAGGCAATGAATTTTGACCAAAGGTCAAGTGGTCAAGGGCCAGGATCAAACGTCACTTTGATACCAAACGAGACGAACAAAGTTCCTCACGCACAAATAATCCAAAATATCTGGAATATAGTAATCAAATCCACACACACACACACACACACATATATATATAATGGTATAAGAATGAATAGTATGATGAGATGAGTACAATGAGAATGAGGGCATGTTTATATATCCTCACAGGGGGTGCCCTTTCATGAATAGACACGTTCTTTTAAATAAGACACGACTTTTCATTTATGATGTGTTTAATTACTATATTTAATTATTATTTATTATATCTATTTCTATATATATTGTGTTCATAACAACAACCTATGGGAGCTTCCCTTAGTTGAGATAGCATGTGTTTCGTTTTCCAAAGGACATTTAGTCTCAACTTTCAAGTAGTCCTGGATCCAGATCTCACCCGTGGGGATGAACTGATCAATGTAGTATGGTTGTTTTCTCTATGCCTAACCTTTCCATTTGTCTCTCCTCTAACCTTCTTGTAAGTAAATTTTCAGCTCTTTTTTCTTGCATGGACATTCCTCTTTTATCTCCTAGCTCTCTAGCCAATTCTTGTTCTAGATTTCCCAAGTACTCTTTGTCCATTGCAGGACCTCCTTGCTAATTTTGTTGGGGATCCATCTACTGTCCATTTCTTTCACCCTTTGGCAGTAAAAAATCAGTGATTTTTACTGCTTCCAACTCAATTGGGTATAAAGCAATTTCCGCCAGCATGAACTCAAAAGGGATGATCATTTTCAAGCATATGAAGGATGTCATTATGTGTTTTTGCAGTCTCTCCATATGTTTCCGCCTGTTATTGGAAATACTCAGACCCCAAATATCGCACACATGTAAGAGCACCGCAGTCACAAATGTCTTACAAGGGACACCGATGATTCCCCCAATCCCAAACCTTTGTTGTCCCACACTTGTTTTGCAACAGAAAAGTTTCCTTCCAACTGTTAATGTTTTATGTTGATATTATAGTTCTTTGCATTTCATAAGATAAGAGCATAATAAGAACAAGATCACTGAGAAATACACATCCACAATAGACACAACATTTATC
>CBVK0100670633.1:0-15993 GCA_900067695.1 Picea abies | reverse complement strand
TGTTGTGGGGTAATCTACCCTACGGACCAATAAGCTAGGGTTCTAAGCCTATACGCAGATCATGACCCTTCAGATTTAAACTTTAACCTTCTACCCAAAATCACAACCCCTTTTCTCAGACATGCACAAGAAGAATGAACTAACCTTATTTACTGAAGGTCGAAGTAGATCCTCCGTTGAGTTGTTGTCTCCTTGCACCAAGCTTTCCCTACAAACAAGACAAGAACAAGACATGCATACTACTGATCTACTAGGGGGTTAGATGTAAAACACAAATCAGATAACATAGATGAGATTTATGTATTTCGGGACGGGAAAAGTATCTTTTATTAACATCAATACAAATCAACTTACAATGATTTCCGAGATTGGCCACCGTTCCACGATCCTGATCCTGGGCTCTTCCTCTTCTTTCTGTCCTCCAACTACTGCTGCATGAGTTTCTCCTAAAGCTTGAGGCAAAGCTAAAGGGTTGGGGACAAACTTGGCTTGGCAATTTGGCAGGGTTTCTTTGCTATTATTTTTCTCCTTTGAATAGTACCCCTACCCCTTCTTTTATAGGTTAGAAGGTAGTTAGGGTTTTGAACGAACTCTCGACCGAGTTTTAGTTAACTGACAAAAAGCCTCATGTCCCGGTGGAAACTTCCTTGTTTTTGTGTTTTTTTAGGTATCCGCGGGCTGTGGTGGGCCTGCTAGCGGGGCCCCCGCGGGCTGTAGTGGGCCTGCTAGCGGGGCCCGCGGGCTGTAGTGGGCCTGCCAGCGGATTCTTTTTTAAAACATGGAGTTTTTAGAAGAGTTGTTCAGCATGGCTTTGGCAATGAAGGGCAATGAGTTGGCCTGATGCCAGGTAAGCAGGGGTAGTGCAATTTAGGGTTATAACATGGGGGTCAGTTCATGTCATATGTTGTGAATCTAGCATTTACTGAGGTAAGAAGCCTTGTTGCTGAATGGATTTTTATCTATAATATTTTCTTGTATTTGTTATGGTTTGTCAACTTGTCTATTGATTTGTCATTGGTTGCACAAAGTTGCATGAAACAAGTGCCTTGAGATTTAGTGGGTATCCATGTAATTTATCCAACGAATTGTGTATCAAATATCCTACTCATAAAATCTCTATTGAGTCTGCATTTCTCCTCTTGATGCTGAAAAATATTTCTCAAACACATAATATGCCTAGCCTAAATTCTATGCATAGTTGCTGCATTTTCTCGGGCTTTGACCAAAGGGATACATTGTTTCTGGCATATTTTTTGGAGTAAAGGTGTTGTTCATCAGAGGTTACTTTCATTACTTGCATATGTTTTTTGCAATATAGGTACTAGGGACATGGCGTTGGATGCTAGGTGCAGCAGGGTTACTAGCCCTCTTACAACTTGTGTTGATGTTGTTCTTGCCAGAATCTCCATGTTGGCTTTTTGTGAAGGTTTAGCTAGTCTACATAGAATTGTTGTTTTTTATCAAATGTAATGAAATTTCTTTAGAATGCATCTGCAACTTATTCATGTTTTCTTTAAACACAGAACAAGCAAGTTGAGGGTGTTGCAGTTCTAGAAAAGATATATGACCCTGATCGTCTGGGGAGTGAGATCGAACAATTATCTGCTGTTGTTGAAGAAGACCTTCACGGGAGGGATTCCAGTGGAAAATTATCATACCTAGACCTGTTTAAGTCCAAGGAAGTAAGACATGCTTTATTTACTGGAGTAGGTCTTTAGGTATACAGATGCAAAAAATTTGTATCTTATTCTTCAAGAATAATTGATGTGCCTTTGTAGTTTTTCATAGTATTTTGATCATGGCATGCATCATGAATGGATGTTGAGTCTGTTTCTAATCTTTTTTTAACAGTAACAAGTATTTTATTCATAGGAGGAGAAAACCATATAGGCACCTCATCTACCCCCAGGACTTATACCTGTAGGCTCTCCTCCTGCTTATGCCCATAGGCAACAATATACAGAATTGGATTGAGAATATTTAAAGTAGCCAAGTCCATACTGCAAATTACAAAATGGGAATCATAACCCATTTCTACTTGACTATCATTCCTTTAGGGGATAGACAAACTGAAGGCATAGCCTTATACAAAATCCTAGCATTTGCTAAAATAGAAAACTTCCTAGCTCTGAGAAATGACCAACTTGTGGCTATGCCTTATGATTGGAAATCATGCTTTCTTGGCTGGTGGCTTTTCCATGGGCTACTCGCTCTGCTCTTTTTGTTCTGTAGGGGGGTGATCATTGCCCTTTTTGATCTCTCTAATCTAGTCTATCATGGATTTTTTCGGGTTTATACCTATAGGCTCTCCTCCTGCTTATGCCCATAGGAAACAATATACAGAATTGGATTGAGAATATTTAAAGCAGCCCAGTCCGTACTGCAAACTACAAAATGGGAATCATAACTCATTGCTACTTGACTATCATTCCTTTAGGGGATATTCAAACTAAAGGCATAGCCTTATACAAAATCCTAGCATTTTCTAAAATAGAAAACCTCCTAGCTCTGAGAAATGACTAGCTTGTGGCTATGCCTTATGATTGGCAATCAGGCTTTCTTGGCAGGTGGTTTTTCCATGGGCTACTTGCTCTTCTCTTTCTGTTCTGTAGGGGGGTGATCATTGCCCTTTTTGATCTCTCTAATTTAGTCTATCATGGATTGGTTCAACTCCTCAACAACTCAAGTTCTCTCCTTGGCTGCAGCTATCCTGATTTTCTGCTACTCACCTTGTGAACGGAAGCTAATATTCTACACGATTTCTACTGCCCTCATCTCTTACTGCAGGTACCCCATTGACCTGGGTAACTTTTTAGCGGTTTCCTGCAGGCTTTGCTCCAGTTTTCCAGTCTTTATGCAGGTATAGGTTATTTATGTTTGCATTGGATTGTTGATAGTTGTAGCTGTAGAAACCTTATATTGTTCCTTATCATTGTTTGCAGCATTTTGAATCATTTGTGAGAGAGCACTTCCATCAACGGGGCCATTATATTCTTGGTGCCTACAATGCCTATATGATGGGTGCTCAAGTCGGATGTCTTTCAGGAGAGGCAATGATGGGAGTGCATGGCAGAGCAGACACTCAAAGCACCAGCTCGATTGGTTTCAAGATTATGTTGGCTAAGCTTATTCCAAAGCTTGTTTTAGCATTTAAGGAAGTTGGAGCAGATTGTGAAGAATTTGTTAATGCGTCTAAGCACTTTGGACATGTTGAGAAGGCTACTATTTGAATTAGGGCCCCTGTTTGAAAATAGTATGTTGAATGTTTTGGTTTGTTTGGTGTATTCCTTGTTTGGTCCTTTTCAGTACCAAATACTGTAGAAGTTGCTTGCGTTTTATTAAAATATTCCATGGAAGCTTGCTAGATATTGTAATCATATTTGTTTTCTCAAACCTCTTATATACTATTTTTGTATATTCATAAAGTTGTTTGTCATATATTTATAAAGTACTTTGCATATATGTTGGTGTGTTGTGTCATGTAAATTGTATGGCATTATGGCTAAGTATTGTCTGGCTTCCCTGTGTGCTAAATTTAGACTAGTCAACTATGAGAATACCCTCATCAACTGTACACAGGAATTCTCCTAAAGTTGTAGTTAATATATGTTATTGAATGCGGGCCATTAAAAGCTTGCAAAATAGTGACTAATTTTGTTGGAAATTGAATACAGAAAAAATTTTCTTTCTTGATCACTCATATAGCATGGTGCAAGTCAACTCCAAATGCATGTAGAATGAAGACAATAGCTAGCAAATTAATGGTTGTATTTCAAGTGATTGTTCCCTGAATGCTTTAGGCATGCAATTCTGTGATGATAGGAACAATACAATTTGAAAATATGCTAAGAGAAATTATGCTACTTGTGAACTGCAACCCCCATACTTAAATGGGTAGGGGGTTTATATATCAGGATTGTGGGTGCTAATCAGGTGTAATAATAGAAGTGAGCAAGCGACAGGGATTAGTAGGTTACAAGTACTAACCAAACGAGTGTATAAAGGTGAGGATAGCACATATTTACATTGATTAATAATGTGAGTGAGATGTAGTTGAGGTATTGTTAGGATAGTTGTGTCTATACAGTGAATGTTAGATAAACCTCTGCATTTAAAGGCTTAGATATGTGATGTTATAGAGGGGGATCACTTAAGACAGGGTTATAGGATATTGTTCTGTACTTAAGGTGTTATTAATGTGGGTTGGATGAATGTTATTCTCAAGAGGGGCAATGTAAAAAGAGTGTGTTAGCTGCTAATGATGGCAAAAATGGTTGTGTAGCCAAGTTGTTAATTATCCGTGGTTGGAAATGCATTAGTGTATTGGAATTGATGGTTGATTATGGAAAATAGATGCAAGACAAGAACTTGAAGTTGTTGATGTTTTAGAGGATTTTGGCTTTGGAATATATTGGATTCAAAGATTGTTCGTTTTTACTTTTTGCTTGATGAATCTTCCCTAAATTCTTTGGATTCTAGTGGTGCTATTGGCTTTTAATAGTTGGTTGGCAATGTGAAATTTAGCTTTTCACTTATGTTGATATGAGGTGTTACCCAATGAAATGATGCCCTTCAATGGAGGGAAAATTGGCCTTTTCTTTTGCAGTTATTAACAGTTTACCTAATCAAATGGTTCTTTTTAATGGAGGGAACAGCATGTCTCCTTGTATATTGAAATCTTTTTCTACTTCATGTTATCTTTCATTTGTGATGTGATTATTCTCCTGCCCACACTAAAGCAGGTGACCAACATCATATGTCTCTAATAGAGACTATTCTCTCTCTGACTCGTAAATTATAGACCCCAAAAAACATCTCTGCACACCAGCAACCATGGAATTACAATTAATTGTTATAGTCTTATCTAAATATTAGCAAAACAATATTAGGTCATTATTTAAGATTGAAATAAAAGAACCAATGCCACCTAGTGGCTACAGAGATATGAAAGTGTTAAGAACATTGTATCTAATGGATACATAAACTAAGAGGATAAATTGTTAATAAAAAAATCCGAGTTTCTTAAATATAGACCGATGATATAGATTTAAATATTGATATGGCTAGTATCTTAGCAAAGGTTAATGTACCTGTCCCTCTTAGTACTGATATTGTATTTATTTTTTTTAAATACCTACAAGAAGGTCACTATTGCGACATCTTGGAGTGTCGCTCCCATAGCAACCACGTCGGAGATGATACCTCTTAACGTCGCTCTGCCCACGTTCTAGATGTATTTCTTGCCACCTTCAAGACGTCGGTCTTGCCATGTTCAAGATGTCTCTATTGCCACGTCTAAGACGTCTCTCTTTCCATGTTCCTGACGTCTCTCTTCCCATGTTCTATACGTCTCTCTTGCCACCTTCAAGACGTTGGTCTTGCCACGTTTCAGACGTCTCTCTTGCCACGTTTAAGACGTCAGTCTTGCCACGTTCCAGACGTCGGTCTTGCCACGTTCCAGATGTCTCTATTGCCACGTTTCAGACGTCTCTCTTGCCACATTCAAGACGTCGGTCTTGCCATGTTCTAGATGTCTCTATTGCCATGTTTCAGACGTCTCTCTTGCCACGTTCAAGACGTCGGTCTTTCCACGTTCAAGACGTCGCAATAACGATGAAATCTATGTCATCGAAAAAGAGACGTCATGTGAAACGACGTTTGTTGGGGTCCGTTGTTAGTTGTTCTCCTGACAATATAAAGTGGAAATTGTGTCAAATACGTCGTCGGAATTTGACCCAAATGTACTAGTGGCTCATACCCAACTAGTGTTCCATGGCAGGCATTCATTAAGACACTTGGCATTGTTATGCACTGGGAAATTTTGTTTCCTCCTTCATGGCTTAGGGCTTGAAGGAGACTTGGCGCTTGGTCAATGTGGCGGGCTTTGATGAATGCTTGAAACTTTCACTAGTACTATCGAAACCTAACAGTCGATGCATACAGGCCTAGGCACCTTTAATTTCTGCAATGAACGCCATTATTTTTGCCATAATATCATGAGGAAGTCGCTTGGTTCTCAGGCGATCCTCTGTATCTTGGCATTTTGCTGTCAAATTGGCACCTGCGCATTCATCTAACAAGTGAAAAAACTCTAGACACTAGGCATCTCTTTCAACATCTGTGTATTGATATTTATACCTACACACTGAGGTCTAACCTCTAAATGGTGAATGCAAGGGTTGACATAACTCCTGATGCCTATGAGGTTGGCGTTCTAGCGTTGGTTTTTTTTATCACTGGGATTTATCCCACATTACCCAGGCAAGAATACTTTGTTGTTTGTATATGCATTGATGTTTCAATGTTCATTTGATCTATAGTGCATAATGGTGCTTCCTTGTGGGCTCATCCTCCATGTGACTTGATGCATAGTGCTTAGGTGCTTGGTCTCGGTTGATTTGTGTTGTTTTGCTAACTGAGATACTAACTTGTGTTGTGCGTTGGTGCAAGTGCTTGCCCTTGGTGTCGGGATCAAATTTGTAGATTGGCTTATGGGCCCAATAATTTTACTAGAATAAACATAATCCATGTAATAATTTTTTTATTATTTGCCCAGACTTACAAAAAACTGCCCAAAGCCATATTGTTATCCAATGCCCAAAAATAAAATAAGAAAACTGCACAAAGCCATATTGTTATCCAATGCCCCCAAAAAAATAAGAAATACCATGCATATAAGCCAAAAACCTTTGATTTTTTTTGCCCTTATGTAAAGTGTCCTCAGCCCTGAGAGCACATTAACCCTTTTTTTTTAAACCAACTTTAGCCAAAATTTTATATTTACATGTGACAACACAATCTATATTCCTTAAGCCTCTTCTTCCAAGCAACCACTTTAGCTCTTTTCATTATGACCATGTTTTCATCCTTAGGATCATCAATGAAATATATCCTTCTCCCTGTCCTACTGGTAGATGCCTCTGTTGTATTAGGTACAATAGATTGCTTTCCTTTCTTGACTCTCTTCTTCTTTCCAAGAGGATTCTCAGGATCTTCTTCAAAGGTGAACTCAAACCAAAACAAAAAATACCCCCATGTTTTATTCATTTTCTTCAGTTCTTCAATGATAAGTAATTTAATCAAACCACAATGAAAAAGTCTGGTCTCATCCTTCATCCCTGGCAGGATTGCCTTTGACCTTAGACATTTTTACAAGGATTTGCCAAACAAAATAGGGCATATTGAGTGGTTGAGTACCTATGAAATGTTCCAATAATCTAATGTGATAAAGGGAAGTTGAATTATACCTTCCCTCACATGTTATATACCTTAGAATAGAAACCAACAATTCATTCCACTCCTTCATTATGTAAGCCCTTGGAACACTCTTCCCTAGTTTCCATCCTCGATGTTATGTAATCCCTTGGAACAACCTTGAAAAACAAAACCCCTGATGCTTGCAACATTGTCTAAAGTATGGACAAACTATGTTTCTTTTTCCAAATATGTAAAATGAGTATATTACAGTTTAATGAACATATTTCCCTATTATTATATATGGGTTTTATACTTATTCAAAAAAAATTCCAAGACTTTACAAGGTTTTATAATTCAGTGAAAAATCGCTAAGATTTTACAAGATTTTATAATTCAGTGAAAAATCGCTAAGATTTTACAAGATTTTATAATTCAGTGAAAGATTCACCAATATTTTACAAGATTATATAATTGACTAAAATATTCGCCAAAAAGTTATATATACATATTATATAATTGATAAAATAGCCTTCATTTTTTCCTATGTATCATGGGGATTCGCCCATTTATTATATATATAAATTTAGGGGGGGTTCTTAAAATCACCCTTGATATATAGCTTCCTGCTATAAAAATCTAATGGGTGGTCGATCTCCCCTTCTCTCGGTTGTGCCAGTACTGCTCCCAATGCAATAGAAGACGCATCAACGTGTACATGAAACTCTTTGCTCCAATCTGGAAAAACTAGAATGGGTGCAGTGACCATCTTCTATTTCAGCATGTCGAAGATTTGTTGGCATTCGTCTGTCCAGCCAAACTGACAATCCTTCTTCAACAGCTTCTCCATCAGTGTTATGATTTGGGTATAGCCTTTAATGAATTTCCTGTAATAGCCAGTATGTCCTAGCGCAGTGCGCAGTTGTTTGACTGAAGTAGGAGGTGGCAAATCAACTATAATTGCAATTTTAGATGGATCAACCAACAATCCATGATTGCATACAATATGGCCTAATAGTACTCCAAATGGTAAGAAGAAGATGCTCTTCTTCAGATTTAAAGCAATTTGACACTGCTTGCATTTATCCAACATTAACCTTAGACATTTAATATGGATTTTCAACAAACTAAACACAGTCCAGTCATCAAAATATGCTTCTAAAAATTTATGCAAAAACTCTTTGAATGCTTCGACCACCACCGTAGAAAATATGGCTGGGGCATTCTTCAGTCCAAATGGCATCATTGTATATTGGTAGGATCCTTACTCTATGGCAAATGTGGTCTTGTAGCAGTCCTCCTTAGCAATCCGGATCTGATGGTATCCTGAAAATCCATCTGTAAAAGAATATACCTCCTGCCCTCCCATGTTGTCTAATACTTCATCAGTGAATGGTGTAGGGAAAGGGTCATGCAGACAGGCATCATTCAACTTCTTGAGGTCTACACATATCCTGATTTCTCCTATCTTCTTGTCTTGCAAGACCATAGGGATAATCCACTCTGACTCTTCGACAGGTTCAATAATCCCTGCTTCCAGCATTCTATCAAGCTCAATCTTCACTTTTTCCTTGTATTTCGGGTTCAATCTGTAGGGTCTTTGCTTGATTGGCTTCACACCTAGTTTCAAAGGGATCCTCATTTCTCCCATAGGACCTTTGATACCCTTCATATCAGTGAACTTGGTCAGAAATAAGTCTCGATACTCATGCAGTAACTTTGTAATCTTGGAAATAGTAGTAGCATCCCAATAATCTCCAACATTGTCAAGCTTCAGTGTCTCCTTTGTCCCAATGTTGAATTTTTTAATATTGATTAGTTGACCAATAAAGGGTATCTCAACTCTTGGTCCTTCCACATTTATTTGGCCTTCTATTTCAATGATTTTTGCCTTTCTGGGATCATCGTCATCATCGACATTGATGTTGTAGCAACTCTGCAATTTCTGGAGAGGCACGGTCCATTCATCCTCTTCTTGTTCCATAGGGAGGCTAGATGCTTCCTTGAATACCTTCTTTATCACAATCTGTAATGCTTGGTCTACTGAAGGATATTCACTTTCAAATAAAAAGGTGGTTACAAAGTTTTGAATCATACCTTCCCAATATGTAGTGACGAGGCACAGCTCCGCTTGAAGGTACCATTTGATAGGGGTTGTGTCCAGTGTGTTAATGAATTTGTCCACACATTGTTCTCGAGGAATGTCACTCCAGGCCTCTTCACAGCTTCACACATGATCCTTTGGTAAACTTTGACCAGTATATCTTACTTCGCAACTTACTGCTTGTGCTGAGAACCACGTTGTCATCAAGGTTCAGCATTGGGTTCAATATGTGATATTCTTTTGTGTCTCACCCACCATCTTGTTGGTGTGGATTTCAGGGCCTCATCCATTGCCAACAATATATGTTGTATTGGTACACTTGTTTCAAAATATGTTAGGAAGGTTTCTAAAGGGTTCAGACCATCAAATGTGGGTAATTTACTCACTGTTGTGCCGATCCAATGAACTTCTCTAGTTAATCTGGCACATCTTATGGTAGATACTTCGTACATCTGTTTCTGCCAGTTCTCTAGCACTTCTTATGAATATAATGAGAACACACTGTCACTTCGCCAGCTTAGATTCCCATTGGCTGTAGGGTTGATGTAATCTTGTTGTCTAGCTGTTAGTTTGTAGATGTTTTCCAATTCATATGCATGATCTTCATCTCTGATGAGCTCTGTGTATCGTGGACCTTCCTCTAGATATAAGGGTGCAATGACTCTAAGGCCATCCCTTTCAAATTTTATACGTCTTTTCTTCATATCAACTACAATGGAATTGTTAAAGACCCAGTCGATTCCTAACAGTGCAGGGTAAGGGAAACTGTCATCAACAATTTCAATTACCTCAAAATCTACAAAGGTTCTAACTCCATCGATGTCCACGGGAACATGCTCTAATCATCCAAATGGGCTGACAGCTTGATGATTATCCATCCTAAGTCTGATAGGCGAATAGATCAACCTTGGTTTTCCCATTAGTGCCCAAGTTTGCTTCATCATAACATTGACCATCGACCCTAAGTCAAGGAACACATAGTCTATATCATACTCTCCTATTTGAGAATTCAAATGTAATTCTTTACTTTTCCTTCTCTTCTTACCAATTTGGTGTACTGCCCTATTCAGTAAGGGGTCTATCTTCCCTAGCTCATACTGTCTGATTAATTTATATAGTTCTTGCACAGCGTTCTCATCCTGAATTAACTTAATACAAGTGTATAAAAATTCAATGAGATTACTAACCTCTTTTCCTCCTTTTGGCAAAGCTGACTGATCAAATTCCTGAGGCATCCCATATTATTTGATTTATGGGCGTGTTTTGGAGGAAGAAACTTGATCTTCTTTGAACTCTTGCCTTGCTTCCTCAAAGATTTGTCTTTCTTTATTTGCATCAAAATTTTGGGTCTTCTCTGCAGCTTTCATGATGCCTGAGTCTTCTATGATCTTTCTTTGGGTCATTCTATCTGCTCCTGAGGTATCACCTCCTCGAGTAATAACAGCGACTCTAGGGTCTACTCCGTGAGGTTCAGCATAGATCAATTACACTTGTGGGTTCTGCTGGGGTCCTCGTCTTTTTTGAAGCTTGGATAGCAGCACAGGGGAGTCCTCAATGACATGCTCTAAGGAGTTGCAATAACTGCAAGTGGTACAAGGGTTCTGACAGTCCCTTCCTAGATGTCCTGGCTGCATGTAGTTATAACAGATTATTTTTTCTTGGCCTCGGCCCATTCCTCCTCCTCGTCCTTGTCCTCTGTATCCACTGCGAGGATTGAAGTTTCATCTTCCTGGGGAGTTATACTGCGCATTTTTTCCTTCTTGATGTACTTCACCTTGGATCTTGTATAAGTCTCTTGATATTTCATGCATGAGATCATAATCTCTACAATATCTATCGTCATGCCCTACTAATTTACAGAATGTGCAATACAAGTTTGTGGGTGTCTGAACGTATTTATGCATGTAATAGCGCTCACCAGGGTGATGTCAATTTATACATACTTCGCACCAAGGTAAGGTGACTTGCTTCAAGGGGCTCGGAGCTCCAGAAGCCAAGTATTCATTGAATAGAGGGCAGTGTTCCTTGTCATTTCCTTCTGATATGCATCTTACACACTAGATATCTTCTCTTTTGTCCTTCCCCTTGTCCTTCTTCATGTCTTTGACCTGTAGAGACAAACTAGTTAGCTGACTCAAGATCTAACTCATACATGAGTTGGATTCTCCCATAGGGGATGATTCAAGCTTCATGGTGATCTCCAATGCCTTTGCCTAGGAAGAAATCTTATGTTGCATCAAGGGGACTCTGATATGTGGTAAGAGAGTAGGGATGAACCACTCTTTGTTCTTCTTGTCCAGGATCTTAAAGGTCAATCTCCCTGTAAGGGTCTTGAATCTCTGATCGAACTCCCAAATAGGTTCGACTACCTTTTCCTTGATCTCTTTCAGATCTGTAATACATTGGGATTCTGACTTAGGATTCTTAAACTCTACAATCAACGTGTTCTTGATCTCATTCAATGGCTTAGGCTGCACAAGTCCTTGGACAATCTTCATGTACCAGCTCAATGCATGGTCTCTCAGTGTAGTGCTAAACTGGTTTCTTTTAACAGCTTCATCGGTAATATTATTAATGTTCCATACGGCCTCACACAAGAACCAATGCTGATCAAGATCTTCATATCCATCTCCTCTAAAGATAGGGAGCCTCGTCTCATATGCCATGTAGTTGCCTAGGTCTCCTATCTGAGTGGATGTTGAGATGCTAGTAATA
The DNA here is from genome assembly GCA_900067695.1 of Picea abies. Taxonomy (NCBI): domain Eukaryota; kingdom Viridiplantae; phylum Streptophyta; class Pinopsida; order Pinales; family Pinaceae; genus Picea; species Picea abies. Next base: position 3,980 of record CBVK0100670633.1, on the reverse strand, counting down.
GTGCTCTGCGGAATCTGGTGATTTGGAATGCTCTAATCACTTAGCATTTCTAAAATAATAGGAGGATTGATATTACCTACTTCAGTAGCATGTGCAGTTCCTGAGGTTTCTGGCTCGTTTCGGTGAAGTTCTTCGGTTGCTTCTTCCTCTGGCCCCATAGGTTCTGAGTGCTCTTCGTCTGTCAGATCTGCCTCTTCTCCACTGTAGAAACCCTCTTCCCCATAGTTTTGCTTAAAGAGGTTCTCAATGTGAACCCCTTGAAATACTCTTCCATTACGTGTATGTCCAGCTTCTGTGTTGTTGTCGCTATCCGAATTCTTGAACATTAGCCTTACCAAGTCCACCCGATCTACTGTATCTTCAAGACATTCTTTTCATGCAACAGCATCTTGATTCTCAGCTTCAGGAAGTGAAAAAAAAAATCCTCTGGGTCCTTTGAAAAAGTATCTCTCGACTTGGCTATACGATTCTACTCTGTCAACAGCAAAATCGATGATATACCCTCCAATGGTACTATCAAACCAGTGATCTATTGTTATGGATACAATGTTGTCAACTCTTTTGATCTTCTGGATCAGTGCCAACGTCCAAACTATTGGATATCTAGGTCTTATCTCAAACTGGGTATCTGCTAACCTAGCTAACCACTCATGTAGCTCTTGATGGATCCCTCCAGAGAATATCTTGTGAATGTCGGTAAAGATATATTTCTCCAACCAATCTTCTATACTAAGATTAGGGTTCTTGTTTTGGGCTTCAGTGAAGTCCTTCTCTTGATCTTCTATCCACTTTTGAATCTCTATATTCGATGGAAACCACCTTGACATTCCCTCATGAAGATTCTCATCCCGGCAACAGAACCATTTGTTGGCACAGGGGTAGACCCAGGGTTCAGCTCCAAGAGCACACCAACAATCCCTAGCTACTGGACCTTTCAGCAACACCTGTGAAGCAGATGCAGTCTCACACAAAGCAGCTATGAGGGGGTTGCAGGACAAAGATGTCTACAACTAGGGTAATATCAAGTGGATCTATTACAACAGCAATACATCATGCATCTATCATTCAACTAGCTAGATCTATCCTTCACAGCTATAGATTTGTTCTAATACAATTATAAGGTAGGTAACAATATAACAATGACAGAGGTCAAAGAATCAATCACACACACAACAAGAGATGTACGTAGTTCACCCTCTCTCTAGGGATACGTCCACAAAACTGTGCTTGTGAACTATTAAGGTAAAGCATGCAGTTCTTATCTGCACTCTTAGCTAGCAGATCCTCTTCCTTCTCTCTCTTTCTCTCCCCTTCCTACACACCCAGCTGTAGGACTTGACCTTCTCACACAGTAGAAGATCTTATAATACTAGAAGGCTTCCTCTCTCTCAACACTTCTCTCTCTCAATACAATGATCCCTCACACAATGATATAGCTAGATCAACAACAACATTGTACTGCATAATTACCAACCAAACCTAGGCCCTTTAGACCTCTATTTATACATTACAACACCTCACTGATAGCCTTAGGCTGAAACCTAGGTGCCAAAACCCTAGGTGTCTAAAATCCTAGGTCAACTTGACCCACTTTTTTTGAGCTTCACCGGCATGTCTTTCCTTCCTTCTTGCACGGTGCTCCAAAGCATCCAATAGTGGCTTTTTCCACTTGTTGAGTTGTCCTCTATCCCTCTTCCTTTCTTATCTTTCAACCTTGGTCTTCTCATCCAATGGTTTGCATTTCCTCGCTTCTCTCCATATTTTCTGCACTTTTTCTCACTTCGACCTAGTGACAGTCACTGTGTCTCTCACAAAGTTCTTTTTTCACCTTTTCTACCTTGTTCTTCACTTCCTTTCATAACCAAGGGCCAACAGGCCCCCAACACTCACTTGTAACTCATCTCAAGGCACTTCAGATCTGATCCTTCTCTGTTTTCTTTGACATTAGACTGCGCAGTGCAGTCTCTACTTTCTGCTATATGCCTCCATCAGATCCTTGCGCAGACTGCCTTTTCTGTGTCTGGTACCCAATTTCAATTGCACCTGGTACCTAGACCCTTTTTCTCATACTTTTATTGAGATCTGCGAGGTAGCTAGTTGTCATAGTACAACTTCAGTCGACTCCCATTCACCAATCCTTCCTTCCACTCTTCATTCAATGTCTTCAGTTGCGCAGCTCCTCCTTCTGTAACATAGGTGATCTCATATGGTCCAAGCCAATGCATTCTAAACTTCCCTGGGTGTTTTATAAACTTACTGTCATACATAAGTACTAAATCACCTTGTTTGAAAGCCTTATTCTTGATGTGTCTATCGTGATATTCCTTCTCTCATTCCTTCTGAACCTGTTGATGGAATCCTGCAATGAATATATCTTCTTCCAGTTCAACCAACTATGCGAGCCTTTCCTGAACAGCACTAGTGTCATCCATACCTATAAAAGCAGCAATTCTTAAGCTTGGTACCAAGTATTCCATCGGGACAACAGCTTCGAGACTATAAACCAACTTGAAAGGGGTCTGCATTGTTAATTTCTTGCAAGTGGTTCAATAGGCCCATAGTACTGCAGGTACTCTTAAGTCCCAGTCATCCCTATGCACAATACAAATCTTCATTAATGTTTTCTCCAAGATCTTGTTGAGTGCTTCAACTGTTCCATTTGATTGTGGATGGTAAGGTGTACTCTTCTGATGGTGGACTACAAATTCTTCAGTCAGGGCTTCAATTGTCTTATTGATGAAGTGCATAACTTGATCACTCATAAGGATCTTGGGGCATCCAAACCTATTTATTATGTCATCAAATATAAAACATCCAGTTGTAGTTTCACTACAGTCTTTGAATTCTCTAGCTTCGACCCATCTGGTTAAGTATTATGTCGTAGTAATGATATACCTTGCTCCTGTGCACTTTCCTGGTGGGTTTATAGGTCCCATGAAGTCAATGGCCCACTTTTCAAATGCTTGTAGGGTCATCTACAGTGTTAATGGAATTTCATCTCTTTTGGATGGTTTCCCAACTCTCTGGCATACATTGCAGGCTCTGGCATAATCTTTAGAGTCTCTGTGTAAGGTGGGCCACCAAAGGCCAGCTCTCGGGACCTTCTGTGCAGCTGCTCTCCCTGCTTAGTGTCCTCCTGTGATGCCTTCATGAGCTTCTGCAAGGATCAATGGTCACTCTGTCTCCATAACACATATTCTTAGTATCTCATCAGGTCCCAGTTTGTATAGCTGACTAGCTATAAGTGAAAAGTCTACAGCACGCACCACTAGTTGTTTCTTCTTAGGAATTGTATACTCACTAGGTGCCATTCCTGTTGACAAGAACTGGACTATGTCTTCGAAGTGGTCATAAATATTTCTAATGGAAAGCAGTTGTGCATATGGCAGTGTGTCCTCCAAACTGGTGGGTTCTTCGCCATGTTCCAGCCTCAACAAGTGGTCAAGACCCTTGTTCATTCTTCCTTGCTTAACTATGATTTCAAAATCATATTCTTGAAACAGTAGAAGCCATTTGCATATTCGCCCCCCCAACACTAGATTGTTGACTAGATATTTTAACGCGGAGTGATCTGTAAACATTTTAAAGTGTCCTCCCAACAAGTAGTGTAAGAATTTTTGAAATGCATACACCATGGCTAATCCTTCTCTCTCGGTAGTGGTGTAATTAATTTCAGCTGTAAATAGATTCCTGCTAGAAAAATATAACGGGTGGTCGATCTCCCCTTCTCTCAGCTGTGCAAGTATTGGTCCCAGTGCAATAGAAGACGCATTGACATGTACATGAAACTCTTTGCTCCAATATGGAAAAACTAGAATGGGCCCAGTGACCATCTTCTGTTTCAGCGTGTCGAAGCTCTGCTGGCATTCGTCTGTCCAGCCAAACTGACAATCCTTCTTCAATAGCTTCTCCATCGGTGTTGTGATTTGGGCATAGCCTTTAATGAATTTCCTGTAATAGCCAGTATGTCCTAGCGCAGT
>CBVK0100670632.1:0-15994 GCA_900067695.1 Picea abies | reverse complement strand
GACATAGGAACATCATGTGGTTTTAGGAGGCCTGTCGGGTGGTGGTGGTCGGCTTTCACTTATTGACACTCTAGGCATTTGGCGACGAAATGGACTACATCATGCTTCATGCCTACCCAGAAGAAAAGCTTCCTCATGCCTGCGTACATCTTCTTCACACCCGGATGCACACAATAAAGTGCTTTATGGGCTTCCTTCAGTATGATGTTCGAATATCCCCATCTTCAGGGATGTACATCCTTCCCTGATATCTCAATAGTTCGTCTACTTCCAGACTATATCCTTCATACTTTGGATCTAATTTCCATCCACTATAGAGGCTTGAAGTAACCTCTAAATACCATTTGTCTCCTTGGATTTGCGTCAACATACGTTTCCTCAGATTGACCTTTAAGGGTACCAAGGAGAAGACACGTGGTCTCCTACTCAAGGCATCTGCTACCACATTTTTCTTTCCCTTGATGTATGAAATACCAAAATCGTACTCACTCATAAACTCACTCCATCGCCTTTGCCTGACATTCAGATCCCTTTGAGTGAAGAAATGTTTTAAACTTTGATGGTCCATTTTGAGCTCAAAGTTTCACCCCACAAGATAGTGCCTCCAAAGTTTCAGAGCTAGCATTACAACTACCAACTCTAAATCATGAGTCGCGTATAGCTCTTCATGTTTCTTCAACTTCCTTGATGCATAAGCTCTCACTCCTCCATCCTGCATTAGCACAACCCCCAACCCTTGCTTCGAGGCATCCGTGCATACTGTGAAGTCCTTTTCCATATCCGACACTCGTAGAATTGGCGCACTAGTTAGTAACCTCTTAAGCTCAATGAACGCACTATCACATTCTTCTGTCCATTCATACCTGACCCCCTTGCCCTGCAAAGTGGTGATGGGTTTCACTATTTTTTAGAATCCTTCCACAAATCTTTAATAATAACCTGCTAGCCCCATGAAGCTTCTCACGTCATGAGCATTTTTCGGCACTGGCCATTACATAATGGCCTTTACCTTTTCTGGGTCCATAGAGATTCCTTCACCGGAAATGATATGACCTAAATAGTGGATCTCTTTCTATATGACCTAAATAGTGGATCTCTTTCTGGAAGAAGGAACACTTCGACAACTTCCCATACAATTTGTTCTCTCTAAGGTAGGACAACACCACTCACAAGTGTTCCTCATGTTCTCTTTGGTTCTTGGAATAAATGAGGATGTCATCTAGAAAGACTTGTACAAAACGGTCTAAGTACTTCCAGAATACGCCGTTCATGAGGCTCATGAATACTGTTGGCGCATTGATCAATCCGAAAGGTACTACGACAAACTCGTAATGCCCAAACCGAGTTCGAAAGGAAGTTTTTGGGATATCGCCTTCCTTAATCCTTAACTGATGATACCCCGATCGCAAATCGATCTTTGAGAATACCGCTGCTCCTTTCATCTGATCAAAGAGGTCATCTATTCGCGGCATTGGGTACCTATTTTTCATTGTAGCATGGTTCAAGTCCCTGTAATCTATACACAGTCGGAAGGAACCACCCTTCTTCACAAAATTTACTAGTGTGCCCCAAGGTGAGACACTGGGCCTTATTAGCCTTAAGTCCAGTAACTCTTTCAACTACATTTGCAACTCACAAAGTTCCCACGCTGTCATTCGATACGGAGTCTTGGATATTGGTTCTGCACCAAGTTTTAGCTCAATAGTAAAATCAAGCTCCCTCTCAGGAGGTAACCCTGGTAACTGATTCGGAAAAACATCCTCAAATTCAGACAATACCGGGTATTGATCTAATGAGGGTCCCTTTCTTTCATTCACTGCTTCCACTACATATAGTCGACACCCTTGCCTCAAGCATCGCTTAACCTTCGTAGTTGAGATAAAGCGTAATGACACCTTTCTCCGTACACCCTGGATCTCTACTGGTCTTCCTTCATCATCGACACAAGGCACCCTTTTTGCGAAACAATCTACCAAAGCTCGGTGAGCTTCTAACCAATCCATTCCAATGATTAAGTCATACGCCCCGAGAGCAGTGACGTATACCTTCAACCTAGTAGTACACACTCCCAGGTCTACTATACAATTATCAACGCTAGGTCCTACCGCTTTTTTTTCCTCCGAAGCCATCTCGACTTGTTCAAAGTCATCTTGCTCGTAGGCTGCCAACCCACTCTTTTCTAATGCATATGGTGAAATGAAACTATCTGTAGCACCAGAATCAAATAAAATCTTAACGTTGATATGATTTAGCGTACCTGATGACTCCACCACCGTGGATTGACGTTCTGCTTGGCGATTATTAACCGCTGCGTAAATCTGGTGGCTGCTACTTTCTCTTCCCATCGGGGCCTTTCCTTCTCTATGCACAAATCCTGATTGTAACTTTAGGCAGTCACCCTGATAATGGGGTCCTCCACATCCCCAACATGTAACACGAGATTGAACCTGCGCACTGTTCTTTGACTGTCTCTGAAATGAGTTCCTTCCCCTGGAACCCCTGCCCCTACTAGCTGCTCCCTGAGATGGTCGTGGACCTGCCTGCATCGTTGGTGATGAACATGATGTTGCATTCACTGCCATTGAAATCCCTGCAACTACTGTCCTTGGTGTGACTATGTTACCATATGGAGGTGGCCTTGAGCCCTATCTCCTGGGAAATGTCCTAGGGGCCTTCCCCACGAACCCAGGACGATGCAGAAAGGTCGGTCTCATACCTCCGGTTAAGTTCATGTGTTCCTTTGCATAACACACATTTTCCACAGCTTCTGCTACTGAAGACGGTTTCCACATCCACACCATAGCCCTTATCTTAGGGTTTAGCCCATAGACGAAGTGTTCTACCCGTCGTTGGTCATTATCCATATATGAAACATATTTGACCAATTCCATAAACCTAATCTCATATTATTCTACGGTTCTATTTCCCTGTACTGAGGCGTGAAACGCTCCTACCTGTTGTTTCTCATAGTAAGCTGGTAGATATTTTCTTCGTAACCTCTCCTCGAAAAGTTCCCAAGATACAGTGCCTAGAGTAAGATGTAGTTGTCTTTCTAGGTTGCCCCACCAATTCAAGGCACTATCTCTCAATTGAAAAATCGCTATCTTCACCTTTGAGGTGGATGCATAGTCCCTTAAGGCAAAACACCTTGCCATGCCTTCCAACCATGCTTCTGCGCGTTCACTAGCGCAACCCCCGAAAAACTTCGGAAGTTTGATCTTCTGCAGTTCTCTAGTGATGTCTTCAGGTGGAGGCCCTCCCCCTGAATCCCTCGACGCTTCTGGATTACCCGTTCCAGATGGTGGGGGCTCCACTTCGATCCCTGTCGATTGTCGCCCCTTTAAAGTCTCATTTATGGCCTCCAAAGAGCGCAGTATGAGAGCTAGTTCTGATGATGGTGGTGGCGACGCTGGCTGTCCCTGCGACGATGCCCCTCTGCCTCGATTCCCTTGAGTCCTAACCATCCTGTATGATTTAACCTACATCAACCAAATTTTTCAGGGTGAGTTCAAGGACATTTCGCATTTGCGCAACTTAACTAGAAAACAGGGTTAGGCATAAGTTTTTTTTTTTACTTGTCTGTAAACATACATTACTCTCTTTAGGGGAGGTGGCTAGGTTGGGGTTTAAGCGTCTAAGCTTGATGTCCTCGCCTAAGAAAACTACTGACTCCCTTGCCTGGTAGCTATGCTAGCTTTGAGCTATACTCGCCAATCTCTCTAACTTACCTGCCTAGTGCACATGAAACTCCTTCCTCTTGTCATGATTTAGGTCATTAAACTTTTAGTTTAGAACTAATTAATGTGATTTTGAACATACTTAATGTAATTTACTCTAAAATAATGATTTTGAAATACATAAAACTAAATTAACTTTATTTTACCTTAAATTAAACTAATTAACTTTACTTTACCTTAAATTAAAACTAAATTATCTTTATTTTACCTTAAATTAAAACTAAATTATCTTTATTTTACCTTAAATTAAACTAATTAACTTTACTTTACCTTAATAATTAAACTTTATTAAACTTTATAATTAAACTTTATTAAACTTAATAATTACACTTTAATTGAACTTTAATTTGAATTTTTTTTTAATATATCAAATGATATTTTTTTATTTTTTTAATTATATTAAAATGATATTTAATTACACTTGAAAAGTAGTTCACAAAGTAATTATTAAACCTTTAAAAATATTATATATATAAATAAATTAGTATTTCTATTTTATTTTTCTTTTCAACTTAAAACAAATTAAAAATATATAAAAGAAAATAAAATAAAAAAATTAAAATATAAACAACTAAATTTAAAATTAAGCCAATTTTTTTTGAAAGAATGACTTTGAATTGGCAACGTGGGGAATGCATGAGGCCCACTTGCCCCAAGACTTCTAAGTCGGCAATGTGGGGCTTGCATGCGGCCCACGTGCCCCTCTCTCTCATTTATAGGAATAAAATATTGACCATCTCCTTTAAACCCTAGACTCTTTCTTTTTTCTCCCTCATTTGTTGTGGTCACCTGTGCGGGGAGCTGTGAGGGAGCATGGCCACCATGGTCAACCCGTCTTCTCTACTCCTCTCCTCCATACTACCTGCGAACTCGGGCTTTTCTAGTCAATGGAAATAGTCGGAGCTCGTGGTCCAGGAGGCTCGGTTCAGGCTTTTCTAGTCAATGGAAATAGTCGGAGCTCGTTGTTGTGACTGTTCACAGGCGTTTGGGTGATGGATATGCGTTGTGGGCTAGGTTTTTTTTTGCGTGGCTTGGCACTTGTGCGCTGGCTTTGAGTTGTGTATTGGCTTTGCTATTGGGCAAGGTATTGGGCTTGTATCGATTCATGGACTTAGAGTTTGGCATATTCGTTCGTTTGATATGTAGTGTGACTTTGCAGGCCGCATTGTGCAGGTAGTGTGACTTTGATATGTAGTGTGACTTTGCAGGCCGTGTTTGATATGCGTTTTGCAGGCCGCATTGTGTAGTGTGAGTTTGCAGGCTGCGTTTGATATGCATTTTGCAGGTCGCGTTGTGTAGTGTGAGTTTGCAGGCCTTGTATGTTGCGTGTTGGCTTGGTAAGAGGGTTGGCACTGGCTTGTATGTTGCGTGTTGGTGATGGCTCATGGGTACTGGCTTGTATGTTACGTGTTGGTGCTACCTCATGGGTGCTGGCTTGTGTGTTTCATAGCTCAACTCTACCAAAGCGTCGATCGGTGGGGGAGGTCCGGGGTTCGACCCCCGCGGACTCCCCAAATTTTGTTTTTTGGCTCTGTTTGTGTGGCGCGTTTGTATGGCGGCCTTTGCTAAGGCTTTGAATACGGTGGGAGGTCAAGGGTTCGAGTTCAAGCCCTGTCGACTCCATAATTTATTGCATCTATTTACGAGCATTCGAAGGGGCTTTGATAGATACTTTTTTTTTGTTATAATATATTTTATGTATTTCTGTATTACTTCCCCTTTTTTTTATATTATAAAAGCGTTGTGCACCATACTCTGTCCCTGTGACTTCTCCTCCCTGACTTGGTTTGACGCTGGGTACTTGTGCGCTCGATGCTCAATGTTTTCGGCTGTGTGAAGGGTGATTCAACCCGTGGGTGTCTCCTTGGCTCGGTATGGTTAGGGTGTCTGCCTGTTGTCGGCAATCTCGGTGCTTGCTGGATTTTGGCTTTGTGAAAAAGGGCGTCTATCCCTTAGGTATCGCTATGCCCATGGCAGCAAAAACGTGTGCCTTGCCTCATACGAAACGACCCAATAAAATAGTGCAATGGTTAGGCTCTTTGTGGGATCCCCTTTGATGACTCGATGTAAACTAGAGCATTGGGTTGTGTTTTCGCTTGACCGAGACTTAGTATGTTATGTACATTTAATGCTTAACTCATGGACTTAGCTAGAGCACTTGGAGATTGGTCGTTCGGTCCCAATAATAATTTTTTTTTTAGAATTTGTTAGTTAGATAGATTTATGTCACCAAACCCTCACCCTCTTAGTTATATGTCTTGGTTGCACGAAAGAACTCTTACAGATAAACAAATGGATTGAATAGGTTAACATATAGTTAGCTCAGGTGGGAAGGATATCTTTCCTGCAACACTGTCTCTTCTTCATGATTTATTTAAGTTGTTCTCTTAGGGTTTTTGACACACTTCTAGTTATTCTTTAGGGTTTTAGGTGTCATTTTTTTTTTTGCATTATTTCTGCATTATTCCTGGCCTTTAAGGGCTCTAAATTAAGGGTTTCAAGGGTTGTAATTAAAGGGTTTCAGGTTGCAGGTTTTCAGGGTTGTTTACAGGACACATAACATAGCTTTCAGTCAAGAGGATGGGTGGGTAGGTAGACTCGTGGCCCCAGATTTTAAACTAGGGCTCTGATACCATGTGTAAGAACCTAGTTTAACAAAGCCAAAAAAGAATTGTAAATTTAAACATTAAGATTATTCAGCATAAGCAATAAGCAATTTCATTCAACATATAAGCAACATAAATTTAAATTTATGAACAACAATCTAATAAATTACATAACAACCCCATAACCCAGCAAATTTGTGAATATAGATACCTCTGACTGATGTTGTTATCCCAATATCCGACTGTCCTCTCTGCTGCTTTGCCCAAAACTCTACCTGATGCTCTGACCAAACCTTGCCCTAAACCGACTAACCACCCATCCAGCTAGGAGCAGCCTTTCCACCTCCCTAGCTCCAGAATTCCGTGAGGATTCCTGGCCCTCGAGCCCAAAACTCCCAACAACCTGGTGCCTTCTGTAACAATCCACCCCAAACTCCAAAACCAGAAAAATATCTAACAGGAAATACAGTGCTTCTTCCCCCAAATGCTTCCTCCTCCAAAATTTCATAATAATCCTCTCCCGTAAGCCTCTGCCCAGTCATATCCCCCTCATTCACCGCCTCCTCCTTCATTTAATGCAACCCACCTTATCCCACCATTCAATACCCTATCCTCTGTCATACGTAAAGTTTTATAATAATTAAATTAAAGTTATTAAGCCTTTAATTCTTTACCCAAATCATTAAATGTGTTAAGTAATCTATTAATTAATCAACATATATTAAACAATAATTAATTAATTAATTAATTAATATTATTAATAGTTAATCATTACTTAACTAATACACATTAAGACAATTAATTACTTAATTAACTATACTTGATAAACCCTATGCAACTATTTAACTAGGGTTGTTACATCTCCTGCATGTGACACATGGCCTCATCTTGTAATGAATCCATCCACCAAGTCTCTACCAAGATCCATACGACCTCCATTAACTGCTCATGCTGATGCCTAAATGAGGTGTTGCAAGACCTTCGTGAGACACTCGCAAGCGGTGTGCTCCTCTTAACACTGAAGCTCAATGGAAAGTTAGAATAACTTTCCCCTGCAATGGTCCACTCTCCCCTGTGAGTCAATGAAATGCTCAATCTTGCAATCCCTGGGTTCCATGCTAATCTCTGTCGAAGATCATCATGCTGGCCCTGCACTACTTTGACCATGACTATCCGCCCCCTGCATACATCTTGAATCCTCCTTTCCCGGGTCCTCCAACTGAAATACCTGTGATCATTGGACCCATTGTCCAGAAACTATATCAGTGAAGACACCTCTGTAGAAGAAGTACTTGTCCAAACATCTCCATGCCCTATCATGATGATTAAGCAGAAGGAAAGGTCTCGCCCCATAGAACAAGTACCTGCAGGCCCACTCCAAACCATACCAAGGTGGAGTGTGTGGCTCCCTGGCACAACCTAGGTCAACATGAACAACTTGCTAACAAAACAGATTTCCGGGTCCCATGGCAAACTTGGAATTTTATCACTTCCAATCTCCTCTAACTGCTCCTGTGTGAGACTGATTACTGTCAGAAGCCCTATGTGCTCATCTGCTATCACCTGGCCCATGATGCTCTCTATCACACACCAAGTCTCAACTGGCTTCCTATGACGGTCCATCTCTATCCGACTGGATGTCGTAAAGATACTCATGTCAGGTGGCCTCGACCTAGGCACTTCCCATGCCCTCTGCCACTGTCTGTCTCTCCTCATGCTGTTGTCCATGATAAAAGTGTCGAGAAAAGGTAACAGAGACGTCTGTAGCTAACTGTAGGGCTGAAAAATAACACCTGCCTCGATCAATCCCAAGGACTCGACCAAGATCACGTCTACATGTACCCCTGATAATTGCTCGCATGTAGCGCTCACTAAACCCCAATCATCAGGTACAGCCAGAAGTAACTCCCCCAACTGCTGGTAAACCAATCTCCATCTCCTATCACCCACGCAACTACTGAAACGGTGAAGGTGATATCTCATAATCATATGTTGCTGCAAAGGAGTGCCTTTTGCATGTCCCCCTAAGTGTGTTTCCTCCTTGCAAGGCAGTACACCCCTATGAATCCCACCATACATCTCGACATGTACCTGTGAGCTATCACTAATCACTGTATGCTCCGACATACTCATGTTGTCTCCCGGAAACTCATGCTGCATCATAGATCCTAGGCATACTATTGGATCAACCTCTACATGGAGGTCAACCTCTCTCGAAACACAAATGGAAGTGTCCTCCATCAACTAGTGCTCCCCTTCTAGATCACCAACATCCTCTATCAACGTGACTGACTGATACATCCAAGTGTCGACTAAGACAAATGAAGTGGATCTCTGATGAATCTCCTCAAGAGACTCATCTTACCTAGACTCTAATTCTTGAAGGGATATCTGTGTGCCTCTCAAGAATCCTCTAGTGCTCTCCAACTTCTGAGTAAGTCTATCCACCTCTAACTCCTACTCCCTCAGAGCCTCATGATACATTTCACCAATCCTCAATAAGTAGTCCCTGTCTATCAACAACTGCTGGTAATTGGTCCTCATTATAGATACTCTCTCCCTGATAGTATGAAAGTCCTCCATGGAAAATCCCTCATCTGCACTACCGTGTGCCACTGATGCCTCCCAGCAGTGCTCAACCATCAATGCATGTGTGTCATCAAAATGTCTAGTGGTTGTCGTGATCATAGCCTCACTAACTCTCAACTATCTTGCTAAGTGGTGTGACTCCGGATCATAGTCATGCTGAGGTACCACCTCATGCCTCTCACTGCTAGTGCCATCACTAAAATCCTCAACAACACTCTCTGCAGAAGATAAAGTGTTGAACTGCATGTTGTCTACTGTGCCACTGGGTCTGCCCCTATGTAATTGTACATCATCCTCAACTGCTATCTCCCTCTGAATCATACTGTATCCGGTGTGAACAACTGTATCCTCCTGTGCACTCAACCTGCTACTATCATCTGCTCTTAGATCCCATATAGATGTATCGAGACATGTGTTATGGTCATCCTGACTACTAAAGAGTGCATCCTCATCCATGCAAGCCGAGTCTGGGAGTAAGGGCTCCATAGACCTATCAGTCTCCACAATCTTCTCAACTATTGGAGTCTCCAAAAGGTGTGACTCAATCGTCTCATGCTGACCTGTAAGTGTAGGATCAACTATCCGTACATCCTGGACCTCCTCCTGTATCTGTGGATCTACATGTCCATGGTGTGCATCCCTCACACAAGGCCTCTCAATCATATCTAACATACTACTGGTACCCTCCTGTGATGTGGCTGTCGTGGGTGCCTGAAAAGGTGACAAATGTGTCACAACCCTCATAGGGAGCTCATCAACTCTAGGTGCTAACACATGTGAATCCTCACTAGTGTCACCACTCTGCTGAGGTGCAAGGTCATCAATAACATGTGATATGTTTGCTGCCACGCAGGTGGTGTCATCATGCTCCTCCAACTGACTATCCACTACACAAGGGTCATTATCCTCCTCAAGCGTACAAGAATCACTAGCCTCTGTGGTAGAGTCACTATCACTAGCCTCTGTGCAAGAGTCACTATCATCATCAGACTGCTCCAGATAAGCATCAATCGATCCATCCGCACATGCCTCATCATCACTGTCATACTGTACCTCAATAATATGCTTCTTGCCCTTACCCCTACACCTATGATCTGGTTCCCAAGGCACCTTGCAACTGTAGCAAAGTTGTGTGCTCCTAATGGGTGTGGGGTTACCCCAACATGCTGCTTTAATTTCCTCCCTTTCCTTGAGCCAACGTGCAATCTTCTTTTTGTTCCAACTAGGATTTTTATAGGATAGGATCCATTGGAATGTTATGAGCCCTTTGAAATTATCGATGGTTTCATATTCCCTCTCACACTCCTCAATCTTGTTAACAATATCCATCTCCTCTTATGGAAGACCCCTCTATGGCTCTGCATGCATGTGCCAATTCCCATTGGCTGGCAGGAATCTAAGCTCTGATAGCACTGTAATGATCCCAAGCCATTATGCCAGGATCATCACGGTTCTGGTGTCTTTTTAAAACTTTTATTGGTTGTGGTATTTCATCAAACACTTCAATGACCTACTTGTTAGATGTGTTAACTTGTTGGATGACCTCTTGATTTCGGCCTTAGTGTTTACTGATGTGTTTATATGAGTGTTTGCAGCAATAAACAAGAAGATATAACCATGGAACATACCTCAACCATATGCAATATGATAGACAAGCCAAAACATCTCAAATCTGATTTTATTCATGAAATAGAGGAACCGTCTACAATGAAGATGTCGATCTGGAATGCTCAACATATGGCTCCAAGATAGAAGTATGAGCTGCTACAAAAAGCTCCCGAAAATACAAAATAAGCCTCGAAAGGCTGGATAAGAGATGAAGACCAATACCAAGGTAGATTTGGTCGTATGAAGTGCATAAACCCTAACTGGATGATGCCTCATCCTGCTGGAATGTTGAAGCTCCTCAACAATTCGGCCCTGCTGCCAAATGTGTCCAATCACCCCAAGAAAGATGCTAAACAATAGATTGGGTGATGGCAAAAACAACCCAGGTGCCCGAATCTCCAAGATCCCTCTCAAAGCCTATGGATCTGAACCACCTCCAATGTATGGTGCGCCCTCCTAGATGGATGAAACCCTAATAGTTCAACCTCTCTCCTAGAGACCTCAAACAACTCCACCAATCCACTAGAATGATAGATCGGGGCATGACAATGAAAACCCAAGTGCTCAACTAGGCCAAATACCTGCTAGATCCTTAGATCTAGCTATCCTCCAAGATGTGGTGCACCCTCCTCTTGGGAAATCGTCCCACTCTCAATACTAATGAATCCACCACCAAAACACCTTTGGAATCCACCAAGAATAATGCTATAACACCTGCAAGGGAAACCCAATACCTGGACTTCCCAAAATCACCTCTCCTCAGCTAGGACGAATCCTCCCTCAATGAATGGTGCGCCCCTCTTGTTGGAAATCCTAGCTGGTGCGCCCTCTTTCTCTGCCCTTGCAACTGATGTAGAATCCTCCTACAACTGAGTAGATCTGGAACTAGAATGGTATGGGAGAGTATTGCATCTCCGAGACCAAGCTTGGGACAAGCTAGGTGGAATCTTTCACCACCGAATCGTCCTCTAGAGTTTGTTAAGTCAAAACCCTCAAAACCCCTAATGCTGTGCTCACTAGCTAAAAGCCAGATATCAAAATATGATCATACCTTAATGAAGGAGTAGAGGCCCTTGCCCTTCCTTTATACTTTTTGTTCTCCTTGTCCCTCCAAAGTGACTTTCATTCTATTAATATTTAATTATTTAATTAAATCACTTTAATTAATTAATTAACCTTTTTACCTCTGAAAAACACCTTATCTCTCCTTTTGGCTTCCCTGGCCACTGAAAGTCACTTATCACCATCCTATCTTGTAATGTTGCTTCTCCCGATTCCAATGAGCTATTACACTGAGAAGTTCCTCCAAGTAATGTGTCCAAAATGACCTCTTTAATGAATTTAATTAACTTATAGCTCAAAATAGTCAAAATCATGGAAATCGTTGGAATGCAACGAAACCAAAGCCAACCTGTGTGGAATGGCTCATAATGATGGAATACGATGAACAATGCAAGCTGGACCCCACAATGCCTCTCAATAACCCCTGTACTCGCTATAACATCCATCTGGCTACTCTATTCATCATAAACCTCTACATTGTGATGATGTCCCAAAGTGGGGACATTACAGTCCTCCTTGGTAAAAAATTGCTTGTCCTCAAGCAATAACCAAATCCCCTCAAATAAAATACCAGGATCCCATGTTCACCTGTGGGATACATAGTATAACCCATCCAAAGATGAACACTCATACACTCTGCCCCTTGGGCCCCATGTCAAGTCATGAATTGCTAATCCCTGGGAAGCATAACCCTCAAATATACCAACTCCGGGAGTCTCCTGCATATGACACATGGCCTCGTCTCAGAATGAATCCATCCTCCAAGTCTCTACCAAGATCCATACGGCCTCCATTAACTGCACATGTTGATGCCAGAATGAGGTGTTGCAAGACCTCCGTGAGACACCAACAGGCAATGCGCTCCTCTCAACACCGAAGCTCAATGGGAAGTCAGAACAACTTCCCCCTGCAAAGGTCCACTCGCCCCTGTCAATCAGTGGAATGCTCAACCCGACAATCCTTGGGTCCCATGCTAACCTCTTTCGAAGATCCCCATCCCAACACTGTACTATGATGGTCCTGCCTGACTGCTCCCTGTATGTATACTGGATCCTTCACTCCTGGATCCTCAAGCTGAAATCCCTGTGGCCATTGGACCTGCTGTCCAAAAACTGTACCTGTAAAAAAGTCTTTGTAAAAGTAGTACCTATCCACCCACCTCCATGTCCGATCATGATGATCAAGAGTGAAAAATTGCCTCGCTCTATTGGACAAAAACCTGCGGCCCCTCCCTGAATCAACCCCTGGTGGAGTATGTGGCTCTCTGACACAACCTGGGTCATCATGTAGCGAAACATCCCACTAACCAAGAGAACTCCCAGATCCCATGGCAAACTTGGAAGTTTATCACTTCCAAACTTTGTTGGTTGTTGGTTGCTCCTGTGTCAAACTGATCACTGTCTGAAGCCCTCTGTGCTCAACTGTTATCAACTGGCCTATGATGCTCATCATCACACACAAAGCCTCAACTGTCTGCCCATCACAGCCCACCTCTGCCCTGTTGTATGCTGTAAATGCACTCATGCCAGGTGGTTTCGGCCTAACCACTCTCCATGTCTCATCTCCCGTGCAACTGCTGATATTGCGAAGGTGATCTCTCAGAACTATGTGCTGCTGCAAAGGAGGGGCATCTACATGCTCCCCGAAGTGTGTCTCCTCCCTGTACATCAATACACTCCTCTAGCTCTCACTGTAAACCTTTGTATGTCCTTGTGAGCCATCAATCACCATTGTATGCTCCTGCATACTCAGGTAGTCTCCTGTATACCCCTGCAACATCATGGATCCTGGGTGTACTACTAGATCAACCTTTACATAAAGGTCAATCCCTCTCGGGACACAAATGGAAGTATCATCAAAACTGCCCCTGGCTCTGGAGCCCCCATGTGTAGGTGAGTCCCTGACTGTCTCAACGATCCTCTCATGCACCCCCGGACCGTAACTCTCCATACTCATCAGTGATCCTGTTCACACCTCAGGCTCCTCCAGCAACTGGTGCTCCTTTGCCAGACCACCAACATCCTCCAGTGATGTGACTGAATGATGTATCTGGGTGCCCACCAAGATAGGTGAAGTGGATCTTTGACGAATCTCCTCAAGGAGCTCCCCTGATCTGGACTCTGATTCTTGAAGGGCTGTCTGTGTGCCTCTCAAGAATCCTCAAGTGCTCTCCAACTCCTGAGTAAGTCGATCCATCTCCAACTCCTGCTCCCTCAAGGCTTTGTGATACATCTCGCCAGTCCCCAATAGTTAGTCCCTGTCTGTCAACAACTGCTGGAAGTCAAACCTCATCACAGACATTCTCTCTAAGAGAGTATGAAAGTCATCTACGGAAAATGCCTCATCTGAACTATCATGTGCCATTGATGCCCTCTAGCAACAATCGACCATCAATGCATGCATGTCATCAATACGCCTGGTGGCTGCCATGATCAAATCCTCACTGACTCTCAACTGTGCTACTAAGTGGTGTGACTCGTGATCATGGTCATGTTGAGGTGCCACCTCATATCCCTCACTACTACTGTCAGTCCTGCTAGTGTTGGAGTCCCCAAAGGCACTCTCTACATAAGATAACGTGTTGAACTGCCCTCTGTCTACTGTGCTGCTGGGTCCTCCTGTATGCCATTGCACTCCATCACTAGGTGCTATCTCCCTCTGAATCACACTGTATCCTGTATGAGCAACCCTATCCTCCTATGCACTCACCCTGCTACTATCATCTGCGCTTGGATCCTATGTAGATGTGTCCAAACGTGTTATAGTCGTCCTAACCAATAAAGAGTGCATCCACATCAATGCAGGCCGATCCTGGAAGTAAGTGCTCCATCAACCTGTCAACGTCCACAATCTGCTCAACTAATGGAGTCTCCAAAAACTATGACTCAATCTCCTCATGCTGATCTGTATGTGTAAGGTCTACCGTCTCCAAGTCATGTCTCTCCTCCCGGGTTTGTGGATCCCTATGTCCATGGTGTGCATCCCTCATACTAGGCTCATCCATCACATCTGACATGCCATTGATATCCTCAAGTGACGTGGCTATCATGGGTGTCTGAAAAGATGATAGATGTGTCACAACCACCCTAGGAAGCTGGTCATCTGTAGGGGCTAACATGTGTGGGTCCTCACTAGTACCATCACTCTGTTGAGGTGTAAGGTCATCAATGGTATGTGTTATATCTGCTGAGACACCAGGGCTATCATCCTGACCCTCTAACTATTTATCCACTGTACAAAGGTCACCATCGTGCTAGAATCATCAACCTCTGCGCAAGAGTCACTATCACTAGTCTCTGTGCAAGAGTCACTATCACTAGTCTCTGTGCAAGAGTCACCATCATCATCGGACTGCTCCAGAGGAGCATCTATCGCTCCATCCTCACATGCCTCATCATCATTGTCATAGCGTACCTCCATAACATACTGTTGATCCTTACCCCGACATCTATGATATGGTTCCCAAGGCACCTTGCAACTATAGCAAAGTTGGGTGCTCCTACTGGGCGTGGGGTCTCTCTATGCTTCCTTATGTTTAAGCCATTATTATAGTTCTTTGCATTTCATTAGATAACAATAGCATAATAAAAGATCACCGAGAAATACACAATCACAAGAGACACAACATTTATCCTGGGAAACCCTCTAGGGGAAGAAAACCCAAAAAAACTTCCTTATTAAAGATAGCCAATACAATGCCAAGAGATCTCTTAAACTAATACAGAAGATCCTCTCCCAGATATGCGCCACTTTCTCTCCTTCTTCTCTAACTACAATTCCGAAACTTGTCTCTCAAATGAGCAAGTGAGTTGTGTGTCTAAGTGAGGCGCTAGCCTCCTTATTTATACAAGACTGGCAGGGTCGACTTCTCCAACTGGGTGGCTATAACCACCTTTATTATGTTTCGGGGCTTCTTTGATATTTTCTGGGGCCGACTTCTTCTTTAGCCTTTTACAATTACAATATGACCAATCCGCAAAAGGGGATTTGGTCCTTTTAAAGTAGCCAGCATGATCAATCCACAATGGGGTTTGATCCAATGATTAATATATCAAATAATAATAAGAATACACTTTGCAGTTACATTATTTCAACACTCCTAACAAGAAGGGTATTCTTCAACAGCATCATGCGAGAGAGATAGGACAACATCAAGTGGGTGAGAGGACAACATCATCAATATCATCTTGGAACACTGACTGGCGTATCTATAAATCATCGAAAGTTTTCTTCATCGACAGCATCGTCATTCTCAAAGGAATGCCATCATCATCTGCATCAATATGTATTAGTATAAAAACTGATACATCATCATCATCATCACAACACGAGGCTGGCTCATCGTAATACAGGACTGGCTTTACGTCACAGCTGTCAGTGACTTGAAGTCGC
>CBVK0100670631.1:0-15994 GCA_900067695.1 Picea abies | reverse complement strand
CGAGATCGGTCTCGGCATTCCTGCTGAACCGCTCTTCCGATCTCACCAGATCATCTTCGCTCCCTCTCTTGATGGAACACATATATGGCCCAGATGACACAACAACCCGTTATGAAGATGGAAATTATCGACAACTATGTTTGCACCCAACATTTGGTAGGTGGTGGCGAAGTCTGGGTATGTCTCATAGAGTTGGGGCCATCCAGAGGTCTCATGGCCACAGGAGTCTAGCACCGTGGTGAGTACCGTGACTGGTGGTCTACTGAGGCAATCAACGACGCGATTGGTGCTTCATGTTTTATACTTGATGTTGAGGTGGAACTGCTGCAAGTATGTGGACCACTTTTGATGGCGATAATTCTGCAATTTTCCTTGTGTCTGCATGACCTACAGTGGCTTATGATCAATGTGGATGACTGTCTCCTTCCCAAGAATGTAATCAATGTGGATGACTGTCTCCTTCCCAAGAATGTAATGTCTCCACTGGCGGCATGCTGGCACAATGGAGTACATTTATTTGTCGTAAGTAGGGTACTTACGGACATCGTCTGATAGTGTCTCACTAGCATAGGCCACAAGGTGATCGTGTTGAGTGAGAACGACACCCACTGCATAGTCTTAATCATCTATCTCGATCTCAAAGGGTTACTGTAGGTTGGTATTGAAAGTATTGGGGCTGAGCACAAGCGTTGCTTCAAATCGTCGAATGCTTGTTGTTGGGACCAACTCCATGCAAATTTCTCCTTACCACCACCCCTGGTTATTTGGCTGAGGGCCCATGCAATATGGGATAATCCCAACACAAACATGTGGTAGAAATTGGCAAGGCCCAAGAAGCTCCGAAGCTCAGTGAGTGTGGTTGGGGCTGGCCAGTCACAAATGACTTGGATCTTGGCTGGATTCACATGTATGCCATGCTGATCAATTATGTATCCCATGTAATGGACCCTGTCCATGCCGAAGAAGCATTTTTCCAATTTGGCATATATCTTGTGTTCTCGCAGGGTGTGCAAAACCTGCTAAATATGTTGCAAGTGTTTGACACAAGTCTTGTTGTAAATGAGAATTTCATCTAGATACACCACTACAAAATTATTGGTCAATGGTCGCAGGATATCATCCATCATCCTCAAGAAAGTGGTTGGAGCATTTGTCAAACCAAAGGGCATGACCAACCATTCAAAAAGGCCTTCCTTTGAATTTAAGGTGGTTTTCCATACATCTGTCTATTCTATCGGGACCTGATGGTAGCTAGATTTCAGATCAATCTTACTGAAGTATTTGGTCCCTATGAGTTGATCAAGGAGGTCCTCAATTCGAGCAATCAGGTACTAGTTTTTTACTGTGATTTTATTCAGAGCCCGGTAATCAATGCAGAGTCACCAGGTTCCATATTTCTTCTATACCAACACGATTGGGCTCCCGCAAGGTGATGAGTTGGGACGAATGTGCCCCTTGTGGAGAAGTTCCTGGATATGTCGCTTGATTTCCTCATTCTCTAACAGAGAGCAGTGATAGACTAGCCCATTGGGTAGCGGTGCGTCGGGGGTTAGATCAATGGGGTGCTTTACCTGGCAGTGTAGAGATACCTTGGTAGGTGAGGAGAAGATATCTGAGTATTATTCCATGAACTTACCTACTTTCTTCTGCTGTGAGGAGAGGTCGGCCACAGAGACCCTAGATGTGGCTATGATATTTCTCTTATTCTGAGAGCGAATCACGAAGAAGACAAACTTCCCCGTCTGAGAGATGACCTTCTTGCATTTCTTAGCAGAGATCAAGGAAATAACACTAGGTGGGACTGCCTTGGGTATCCTGTACAATTTCCTGTTCAAAGTAATAATAACACTATGAGGCCTAGACTCATATACAACATGATGTTAGAAAAACAGGAGCGCGGAGCAATAAAATAAAACAAATGTGGAAACAAAACACAAAAGATACACAATACAATAGAGACACAAATTTATGTGGTTCACCCAGTGTGGGCTACGTCCACCATAGAAATTGCCAGGTCCTTCCTTTATTATTATCCAGTAAATGAAGGGATATAACCTACAACAAAACCCATTGTAACTGCATCTTCTTTCTCTCACAATATCCTCTCTCAGAATACAATACTTTCCATTGTGCATATCCACAATACATTTCCCTCGTAATAGAGGGTTTCCTTCTGGGGAAAAAAACCCTAACATAATTTCTACCGTTAGATCTGTGACCTTATAATTTCCCCGGACCCCCCAACCGGGGGGATAGCCCCCCTGGACCCCGTAAAGTGGGTTACCCCCCTCTGCACTCTCCTGTGTGGAAGAGTGTACATACTTCTAGGGTGTAAAGTCTTCATGGGGTATATACATGGCGGAAAAACACAAGACCTATGAATCAGGAAGATAATCAGGCTCCACAACCAACACATGACGTTTCCATAAACAAGGTTGGCCCAAAAGAACATCAAAAACTTCGAGATGATAAACATCACACAATGCCTCGTCTTTGAAGGGCTTGATGTTGTATGACATTCGATACCATTGGCTAACATGGAGATCACTTCCTTGGCGGAGCCATCCAGTGCTGTAGAGTTGTAGGTGCGGTGTTGTCGGCAGGGCCAACCGCTTGATGACCTCTACTGAGATGAGGTTCTTTTGGCTACCACTATCCACTATGAAGTGTAGTGGGGTGCCTTTTACCCACATCTGTGAGTGGAAGAGGCGTTCTCCTTCTTATGGCTCATCTGGTTCACCAGGTTGGAGCTTGGTGGTAGCAACGATGGCACTAGGTTCCGTGTCAATGATCTGTCTTCCCCTTTCTGGTTCTGGCTTAGAGTCTAAACCCACATCTGATTTAGAGGCTTTCACTTCGACCACCAGCGACTACTTTGAGTGACTGTCAGCAGTGTTATGCCAAGGGCTCTTATGGAAGTCGCAGGACTTCCTGATATCTTTCTTTGTCTTTCTAATGTCCTTCTTTGCTTGCGGCTTGGACTGGTTGTCTTGATATTGTCCATATTTTATTTTTCCTTTGTTTTGTGGGTTGGGGCCGCCCTTTCTGGGCTTTTGTTGTGAGGGGTTCCCAGGCCCAAATTGCTGCGTCTTTTGTTTGAGCTTCTGCTCGATTTTGACGGCATATCGGTAGGCCGCACACAAGGATGAGATGTCCAAAAATTCCATTTTGGTCTGGATGTATCTATGCAAAGTGTCGCGATACTTGAACACCAGATGTCACTCTGAATCTTTGATACCCATCTTGGTGTGCAAGGTATGAGAGATATTTGTGAAATCTGGCACTGCTTGGTCTCTTTCTTGCCATAGTGTGGTCCATTTGGTATACAAGTCGTCATAACTTCTGACAGGGTAGCATTGTTCCTTAATAGAATCCTTGAAGGATTCCTAGGTGGTCATGCTGTAAATAATGAGGGTTCCTCTGTTTCCATTTTCTCACAGAAATTTTCCCACCAATCTTTGACATGGGGAACGACTTTGAGCAGCGCAAAAGTAATCTTTTCTCTATTCGAAAAGTTATGGACAAAAAAATACCCTTCTAGTAGATTCAACCACTTTTCTGAATCATCTACGTCTATTTGACCTTCAAATATAGGAATATTAAAATTTATTTGTACCTTGAAGGGGGTGGCACCTCCACTCGAAGACGATGTGTCGCCTGTTGGTAGCCGCCGAAGGGTTTGTGCGAAACTATCCATCATCTCGTTCCTTTGTTGCGTGAGGGATTCCTCAATCAACATTTTAAAAGGAACTACTGTCCTATTATCTTTCTTTTCTCTTTCCATGAGAGGTTGCTTGGGCGTGCGAGAGCTTTTTTCCTCAAGAAAAACAAACTCGAGATCCAACTCTTTGTACTCCAACCTCGTTGGGGACATGCATTAAGATGACAAGGAGAAAACCGCTCTGATACCACTGATCTGGATTTTATGAGAAGAACAAAATGACTACAGATTATTAACACAAAATAACAAAGATACAATAAAATTGGTTTTCTATTCAATAAGGAAATAAGATGAAACTGTAAAATACAGCGGAAACAAGATTGTTGGAATGGTGGTGGCTTATCTCTGAGAAGAGATGTGACGAATGTGCTCATTCACAAGAACATGATTACAATGATGCTCTAAAGGCCTTTTTACAATAAACAGTAATTCCAAAAACCCTAGACATCCAAAAACCTAACCCTAGGAAATGAAGCACCAAAAGGCATGTGGGCCCCGTCAGGGTAAGTTAGTACATCAACTTCCCGGGATCGTAACTTTTGCATATGATATATGTTTTAGGCATATGATATCCCGTTGGAAATGTATCTTCAAGGATATTCATTTTGGGGACTCATTCATGCCTTCAACTATCGTTGAGAAGTTTGATCCCAAAAAACATTCATTTAGGCCTTCAAAATGGCCCCGAAAGTTAAAACTGCTAAAAATAATAAGTTGCCAAAATTGTCAGAAAACTGTTTTGAGCCATTTGGAAACGATGGGTGGCCACCAATATCCACCTAGATCAAAGGTTGTTTCATACATGACTAAGTTTCCTTAGTTGGTCCTAGATTTAGTTGGGATAAATTTTCAATTTTATTGTCATCCCCTCATGATTTTTCAAAAGGGTGGAGTGGAAAATCAACAGTTGGATTGTCAATACCATTTCCTTGGTTACTAAGTTTAAGATATGCACCAAAGTATTGGTAGCCACTCATGTATATTATTTTTATTATTGGTTCCTTCTAAGGAAGCCTATCTTTTTCTAGAATAATATCTACATAAATTTCTTTGGCTTACTCCTAACAAATGGTATAACTTCCACTGAACCAATTGGACTCTTTTTTGTAACCCCTCAAAAATTATGTGGCTTAAGGATTATGAACACTAGAGTGCAAATGCAAGTGTTATGTTCTAAGTGGGTGATTCAAGTTGTTGACGGCATTGGTCTATGCTAAGTGGGTGATTCAAGTTATTGAAGGCCAAGGAGGATGGAAAATCCTTCTAAGATATCACATTAGACAAGGTTTTCCCCTAGGAAAGAAACCCTCACAAAGGTTCTCCTTTTAAACCATATTTATAATGTTAATGTTTAATCCATTATTATAGTTGTTTACATTTCATTAGATAACAATAGCATAATCCAAGATCACTGAGAAATACACAATCACAAGAGACATATCATTTATCCTGGGAAACCCTCTAGGGGAAGAAAACCAAGAAAAAATTCATTAATATAGATAGCCAATACAATGCCAAGAGATATCTTAAACTAATACAGAAAGTCCTCTCCCATATATGAGCCACTCTCTCTCTCCTTCTTCTCCAACAGCAGATCCAAAACTTGTCTCTTAATGAGAAAGTGAGTTGTGTGTCTAAGTGAGGCACTGACCTCTTTATTTATACAAGTCTGGCATGTGTGAAGTGTCTCTTCACTGGCAGGGCCGACTTCTCAAACTGGGTGGGTAAACCCACCTTTATTATATTTCTAGGCCTCTTTAATATTTGTTGGGGCCGACTTCTTATTCTGCCTATTATAATTGTCTTTTGACCAATCCGCAAAAGGGGATTTGGTCCTATTACAATAACCGACATGATCAATCCACAATGGGGATTGATCCTATAAATAATATATCAATAATAATAAGAATACTCTTTGCAATTACATTATTTTAACACTTTCCCTTAACAAGAAGGGTATTCTTCAGCAGCATCATGTGAGAGAGAGAGGGAAACATCATCAACAACATCAAGTGGGTGAGAGGACAACATCATTAATATCATATTGGAACACTGACTAGCGTATCTATAAATCATCAGAAATTTTATTCATCGGCAATATCATCATTCTCAAAGGAATGCCATCATCATCTGCATCAATATCTATTAGAATAAAAGCTGATACATCATCATCATCACAGCACAAGGCTGGCTCATCATAATACAAGACTGACTTTATGTCACAGCTGTCAAGCTAGAAGCTCAATACTTGTCTCATCTCAATGTCTTTCTTTATGTCACAACACTTAGGCTGGAAGCAAGATATTAGACTCGCTTTACATCATAGCTATCAAGCTGGAAGCACAGTACTAGTCTCATCTCATTGTCATGCTTTACGTCATAGCACTCAAGCTGGAAGCAAGATACTCATCCTGCTTTATGTCACAACCATCAGGTCGGAAGCAGGATACTAGATTGGCTTTATGTCACAGCTATCCAGCTGGAATCTCAGTGTTAGTCTCATCATATCATCTTGCTTTATGTCTGACAACTAGGTCAGAAGCAAGGAACATCTCATCTTGCTTTAAATTTGACAACTAGGTCAGAAGCAAGGAACATCTCATCTTGCTTTATGTCTGACAACTAGGTCAGAAGAAAGGAACATCTCATCTTGCTTTACGTCTGACAACTAGGTCAGAAGCAAGGAACATCTCATCTTGATTTACATCTGAAAACTAGGTCAGAAGCATGGAACATCTCATCTTGCTTAACATCTGACAACTAGGTCAGAAGCAAGGAACATCTCATCTTTCTTTACGTCTGATAACTAGGTCAGAAGCAAGGAACATCACAACTACTCCCCCTTTTGAGGAAGGTCCTTTCAGACTATGCCATGCTTATATTGGAAGTACTCAAAATTCACATGAGATAGGGGCTTGGTCAACACATCAACAACCTATTCATTTGTGCTAATCTACTAGAGCTTTAAGGCTCCTCTCTGTACCATGTCACGGATGTAATGATACTGGATCTCTATGTGCTTTGACCTATCGTGGAATACATGATTCTCTATGATTTTTATGTAGCTTTGGTTGTCACATAGAATCAAGGTTGCTCTCATCTCTAAGTCAAATAGGTCGGTCAACAACTTTCGAAGCCATATAGCTTCGCAGCTGGCAGAACATGCATCAATGTATTCTGCTTCCACTGTGTTGAGAGCAATACTAGAGTGCTTCCTACTCTTCCATGAGATCATAGTTGATCCCAAACTAAAACAACATCCTGAAGTTCTTTTCTTGTTAGAAACACTTCCTGCCCAATCTACATTAGTATATCCACTCAATGTGAAATCATGATCTCCATCATAGCTGAGACCATAATCTATTGTACCTTTAAGGTGCCTCATCACATGTTTTGCAGCCACAAGGTGAACACGTCTGGGTTCTATCAGAAACTGACTCAAGGTGTTCACGGCAAAACAAATGTCTGGTCTGGTGTTCATCAAGTACATCAACGATCCAATAATCTATCTGTACAGTGTGGCATCAATC
Source organism: Picea abies (assembly GCA_900067695.1). NCBI lineage: Eukaryota > Viridiplantae > Streptophyta > Pinopsida > Pinales > Pinaceae > Picea > Picea abies. The sequence goes on along the minus strand of CBVK0100670631.1, from coordinate 8,743 downwards.
AATTCTGATGAAGTATCGACCAACAACTCCATCTTTGCTTCCATGGGTGTATTCATGGGCTTGCAATCCAACATGTCGAATCTCTTCAAGATTTTGACTGTGTACTTCCCTTGGTTAAGGAAGATCCTCTCAAAACTCTGCCATACCTCAAGACTTAAGAAATAATGCATTAGGCCAAGGTATTTCATTTCAAATTCCGAGGCAAGTCTCTTTTTACATTCAGTGATGAGATTTTCTTCTCTAGTTAAGAATAAGTCATCCACATATAGCAGTAACATTACTAGCTTATTGTTCATGATTTTGAAGTAGAGGTTAGAGTCTGCTTTACTCTTGGTAAAGTCTAAGCTCGTCAAGAAACTATCTATATGGCCATACCAAGCTCTAGGAGCTTGCTTCAATCCGTATAAGGCTTTCATCAATCTACAGACATGAGAATTCCTGTCTTCAACCTCAAATCCTTGAGGTTTCTCTATATACACTTCCTCTTCGATGACACCGTTTAGGAAATATGTCTTCACATCCATCTGGTGCATCTTCCACTTCATCTTAGCTGCAAGAGATATGATGGTTCTGATCGAAGTGTATTTGGCCATAGGAGCAAATGTCTCTTCATAGTCAATGCCTTCCTTCTGGGAAAATCCACGAGCGAAAAATCTTTCTTTATACTTCTCAATACTTCCATCAACAGCATGTTTTATTTTGAAGAACCATCTGAAAGATACCACATCTTTATTCTTCGGTTTGGGAACTATTTCCCATACTTCGTTCTTCATTATGGATTGGTATTACTCTATCATGGCATCTGCCCATTCTTTCCTCTGAATGGCTTCTTCAAAACAGGTAGGCTCCTCTTCTAGGAGATCACACATCAAAGACGTATAACTGGAGAATGGCTTTGGTCTTTTCACCTGTCTCGTAGTTCCTTGGGGAACATCGTACTTCTCTCCTTCTTGAATAAGCTCTCTAGCCCAAGTTGGCTTTCTTTTATGGAGGATCATCATCTGAGGAGGTTCTTGCACTTCTACTATATCATGGTCTTCTAGAAGTTCCTCATTAGGGGAAGTTAAGACTTCCCTCACTGGTTCTGCAGCTCTAGGAACCTCTCTCATTGCAGTATTAGGGATTATGGGTTCCTCTTCATATACCTCTTCAAGCTGGCATAGTTTAGATTTTTTTTAGTGCTGCATCTTCATCAAAGGTCACATCCCTACTGATCTCAATGTGATGTTGACCTGGTATATAGATTCTGAAGGCCTTGGAGACCTCACAGTATCCCACAAATTTTCCCTTCTTTCCTGAAGGGTCCAACTTACTTCTCTTTTCTTTAGGTATATGAATAAACACTAGACATCCAAATATTTTGATATGGCTTACCTCTGGCTTCTTTCCGGTGAACATCTCTTCTGGTGTCTTGAGCCCACGTGCACTATGGGACAATCGGTTCTGCACATAAACAACTGCCATTGTTGCTTCTGCCCATAAGCACATAAGAAGATCTTGATCATGGATCATAGTCTTCACAGCTTCCAGTATGGTTCTGTTCTTTCATTCAACTACACCGTTTTGTTGGGGATTATAGGAAGTAGTGAGTTCCCTCTTGATCCCAACATCTTTGCAGAAGTTCACGAACTATTTTGAGGTGTATTCTCCTCCATTATTTGACCTGAGTATCTTGATCTTTCTCTCAGAAAGATTCTCTATCAAGGCTTTGAATTCCCACTAATGGAGGACGATGGCATTGGGCCACACACATCTAAATCAATGAGCTCTAGGACTCATTCTGCCTTGCTGTCTTTCTTCGGAAACAGGTTCTTGATGTTATTCCCTTGTGCACATCCATTGCATACGCCTTCATGGTCACCTTTGAGTTCTGGTAAACCTGTGACCACTTTGCATATGTATGGTAGTGCCTTGTAGTTGATGTGAGCTAATCTTCTATGCCAAGATTCTTCAATGGCGTGGGTCATGGTGGCTTCTAAGTGACCCTTTAGCTTATGCAAGCCACCTTCTTCTCTTCCAATGATGATTACTTCATTTATGGTCTCTCCTTTAGCACGTTGCCTTCTATAACCTTCACTATAGCTTTCTCAGGGTTATTACATGTGACCTGGAGCAAGGTCAACAAAACAACAAGCAAGAATAATATCCTTCTAATAATATAAAGCAATAGCATGAACAATCATCACAGTAGCTCCTTTAGAGCTATCACTCATAATTTATATGAAGAAAAGATTAAAGGTAAGGAATACAATACAAAATGAGGTCAACACTCTCATAGTGTTGTGACCAAGCATTCTTCCATGGCAACCTGGAACTAACACACGAGGTTTCTCCTAGAGGAGGTGTTAGTTGTATCAAGAAAAGCATATACCTCTATATGCTCACATGCTATCAGGTATAATGCTTTACAAAGACTGTTATTTCAACTATAGTCATCAACTTGTCATGTGTACCTTTGAATCTTATTAACTTGATTAATCAAACCTGGAGCCTTGTCCTCGGGAATGAGTTCTTTCTTTTCTTTCGAGTCTCCTTCACTCAAGATGACGAGTGCTTTCTTCAACCTGTCTTCTATACTAAGACAATACACTATATTGACAGAAGGTTGGGTTAGAGGATAAGTTATATGATCTCAACTTTTAATCCATCTAATACCTTGACTCAGAAAAGGTTAGAATGATGGTCATAGCTACAACATGCAACATTGATCAATATAACAAATGGATGCATATCAGAATAATCACACCTAGTTTGCATCATTCCTCTGAATGTGTTGGATCTTGAGATCCTTCTGGATCTATGGCAAGAGATCCCTTCTCTTGCAAATAATCTTTAAAGTTTAACCATTTAAACATATGTTAGTACATGCCTCTAATAGCATTTGCAAGTAGTGGCTCCATCTGGTAGCAGTGGTAATCATTACCAACTCTTAAGAAAATTTCAAGGGTGATTGCAACTTGTTCTACGGTTGCAACTGCAACCAATTCTGAAACTGCAACTGCAACTCAGGGTTTTATGAGGAAACCCTAATTTTTCAAACTTCAAATTTTGAAATTCTAATCCAGGGGATAGATGCGCTGAGATGAGGCGAGTATGTTGGTGTAGTCAGAATTTCGAAAATCCAACTTTTACCCCATCAAACTTGATCTACAGATTTCTGGACTAGTGCTTCTGGTTTTCTGGTACTTCTGGTACTTTGGTACTTCTGGTACTTTAGGTACTTTGGTTTTCTGGTACTTTGTGAAACTAGGGTTTCACTTTTTGGGAGATCTATCCACTAAAAAGGTGCGCTGAGAGTGTCAAACTGATCCTTAGGGGAGCGCACACTTTTCTAGATGGTTTTGGGGCTGAAAATCTTCACCATCAAAAAACCCTATTTTGCATGTACGGCAACAATGACGTTTTTCACTTTTCTCTTGTGAAAGATGCTCTCTTCAGCTTGGCTCTGATACCATGATAATGTTTAAGACATTATTCTAGTTGTTTTCATTTCATTAGATAACAACAACATAATCTAAGATCATTGAGAAATACACAATCACAAGAGACACAACATTTATACTGGGAAACCCTCTAGGGGAAGAAAACCTAGCAAAACTTCCTTAATATAGATAGCCAATACAATGCCAAGAGATCTCTTAAACTAATACAGAAATTCCTCTCCCAGATATGCACCACTCTCTCTCTCCTTCTTCTCCAGCAGTAGATCTGAAACTTGTCTCTCAATGAGCAAGTGAGTTGTGTGTCTAAGTAAGGTGCTGACCTCTTTATTTATACAAGTCTGGCACGTTTGAAGTGTCTCTTCACTGGCAAGGCCGACTTCTCAAACTGGGTGGGTAAACCCACTTTCTAGGCCTCTTTAATATCTGTTGGGGCCAACTTCTTATTCTGCCTATTACCATTGTCTTTTGACCAATCTGCAAAAGGGATTTGGTCCTATTACAATAACTGGCATGATCAATCCACAATGGGGATTGATCCTATGAATAATATATCAATAAGAATAAGAATACTCTTTGCATTTACATTATTTTAACATATAACCCCCTCCAAGGTAAAAAATGTCATCATATTTGTTCTACAAATTATTTAGAATGCCCAGGAGGTGCTCAAAAATTTCTTAGCTTCGAAGGATCTTTCTCCTAAGATTGGTTTGTCTTTTAGTGAGCATAGTCTATGGTGGTCCATGTTGATTTTTGTTGATGGGAATCATCTAGTCAAATTCTCATAAATTTCAGTTAAGAAACTTTTATAAAGAGGCATTATGTGTACCAATCATAATTGTTTATTAATTATTTCATAAAGTGGATTATATGGCTTGCCTTAAAGAAAACATTCATGATGAGTAATACTAACAATATTATGGTGAATCATATTTAGGGCCTCATCCTAGACTACTTCCATCTCAATATTTCCCTTCTAGTTCCTTTCATTTCATGGCATGACTGGAAATGTGGGAAAGGCCACAACTTTCATGCACTACAAGTTGGCCATGGGCTAGAAGTGGATCTATTCCAAGTCTTTCCTTGAAGAGTAACTTAATAAAATTGGGATTTTGTATTCATAGTGAAAATTTTGTTATTTCGCCTCATAATTATATGGGATCTTGTGATGACCAAAAAAAAAATCTTTGTCTAGAAATTGGTGATGGGGGGGGGGGGGGTTTCCTATTGATAAAAGATTTAATTTCCTAGGGGTGTAGAATCCATTGTGTTCACATTGTGTCTGCAATGAAACCTTGTAAATTCTCTTTCATATTTCTCTGCTTGTTAAGAAGGCTTGATCTTGTGTCAAAGTTGCATGTCAATAGCTTCTTTTAGCCTTCCTATCCTACCAAATTCACTCCTTATCTAATGATGATGTGGTTTCTCATTGGTTCTCTTGTTATGATGTTGTGTTAATACATGATAAATTGATTGTGCAAATTGAAGTACAATGCTACAAGTTTTGGTTCAAGATATAACACCTCTATTATTTATTATATTATTGGCATGAATCCCCATGCACTATGAGAAGGGTGCCTCTAGACCCACCTATCATGTACACTCCTAGGGTATTCCCTTCATTGGGTTGTTGGGGCCTCACTCTTGACTCAACTAAATGATATTTGGATTTACTGTCTCAATAAGCCATGTTCGTAGCTAACCTCATCACATGGAGGGTGTGCAAGTTTAGGAGTGAAGAGAGAGAAAATAAAATGTGACCCCCTGATCTCCTCTTATTCACAAGAAATTCCTATGCTAACATTAGAGATTTCATAGGGACACAAGCCACCTAAATCCGCACTGACAAGTGGGGCCCTATTGATCCCACTGATATTTATCCTCTTACTATAGGAAAGGGGAAGACCCCTGACAACCATAATTGGCTTTCACTTATGGCTAGCATGGTCACTATTTAGTGTTTTTATGTCGAAGGAATAATCCCTTTATGGTTTAACTTTTTCATTTTTTTAGCTTGTTTTCACATTATCCAGCCTTAGTTTTTGCACTTGTGACTTTATTCCAAGATGTGATGCCTTGGCTTGTGCCTGGTCCACTTTTCATTTTTCTTTTTCTTATGGAGGTTGAGTGGATAGCATTTTTTTTGTATCAAAGATTGTACATTTTCTGAAGTTTGGTTGGAAACCCTAAAACCCGCACACATAACCTAGCTAGAGAAATTCACACAAATATTGCAAAACGAGAGAGAGAGAGAGAGAGAGAGAGAGAGAGAGAGAGAATAATAAATTAATTGTATTAGATTTTAATGGTAGAATGAATAATACACCCAATATATATCTTAATGGCTAAGTGAATGTGTTATAGATAAGACCTAGAGTGATCTAAATCACCATATTAGTGATCAAGGTTGATCTAAACACATATTGATAAAAGCCAAAGTTAGCTTCCACCTAGTCTAAGTCAGTTGACAATGCAATCATCAGTTAATTGAGTCACACATGTGTAGGTGAGAGAAAATAACGCATGCACATGATATGCACCCTTATGGCCTCATGCATGAAATATGCACCCTCCTGGTGAGAAAAACAAATGCTGGTAAAAATATTGAGATTACCATGTATGAGTTGTCCTCCATTATTCTGACTGAAGTATAACTGAGTCAAAACTAATGAGGGAGGGCACCCCTGTTTTTTACGAGGCTCCTTGTTTTTTAGGAAAACACTATATTTTGTTGGGAATATTCTCAGGAGGGAATATTCTCATCTACCTTAGCATTGGACTAGCAAACGTAGGAAAAATAATTTCCAAGTGAGTGTGTAATATCTCCAACACCCCCCCTGAACACTACTAGGGTGGTTCAGATCACTCTAGATCCTATCTATAACACATTTACTTAGCCATGCAACTATCTATGGTGCATTCACTTAGCCATTGGGCTATAGACTAGGTGTATTATTCATTCTACTATTCATGTAATGTAATATAATTCTTATTATTCTTTCTCTCATGTTATTTCTCTCTCTCTCTAATTCTTTTTGCAAGTTTTGTGTGAATTTCTCTAGCTAGATTCTCTGTGAATATCACATGGTATTAGAGCCTTAAGTTGCTAGGAAGAAGGGGCATTAGCACTTTCTTTGCAAGTTTAGGAGAATGATGTAGATAGAAAGAATGAAACTTACATTGCACTATTATTTTGAGTGGAAGCCAAATATTCTATTTCTTCTCAGAAGTAGAGGCTTATATCGAATAACCATGGCAACAAAAGAGAAGCCTAATTTTGTTAATGAGAAAATTGATTTTCTCAATACGAAAGATATGGCTTTCACACTTATATGCATGTTTGTTTCCACATAAATACAATTACTACTTCATGTTGAATCATCCTCAACTACAAATGAGGTACGTATACAATTAGAGGTCATATTCGAGAATAAGGAAGATTATGAAGAATGCATCTAGGAGATTGATAGGACAAATCCAGTAGAAAAGCCACTGGAAGAACAAGACTTTGAGCTTTCACAGACTTCTGCATGCGCCATGCATGCATCTCACGAGCCACATGTAGAAACTTTTACATGTGCCATGCATGCATCTCAAGATCCACATGGAGATGATTTTGCATCCCCCATGCATGCATCTTAGCATTAGATACCTAAGTTGGCACAATAAATCCTATTGAAATCTGATTATCCTGTGGATGATTTGGTGGATCAGAGGAGGAAGAGATCTAAGTTTGAGGAGCCACCTCATGCACTTGCAACTACAAAACTAGTGATGCCCATGCATTGTTACATGTTTCTGGCATCCGACCCTCTAGCCTATGCAGACGATGAAGGGAATCTATACTGAAAAATTACCATGAATGAAGGGGATTTGGATCTTCTTCCTTCCAATAAAAGAAAGTGGATATATGCGGACATCTCATTGGTGCATCTACTTCATAAGACCCGTACAAACATCTACATCTTCAACAAAATATTCACTGAGCATAAACTTGCACAACTGTGAGGTCTCCTTGGAGTGAAGGACACATTTGCTTGGTAATTTTCTTTCTTTACTTCTTCATTTTTTATGCATTATACTTTGTGGGAGGGTCCTATGATATTTTACCTATTTTCTCTTTTCTTAGTGTTCATTCATTAGATTCATTGTAAAATGGGTACCTAACATGACCTTGTTTTTGGGACCCATTCTTCATTTACACCCTTGTAGTGTTCATGGGGGGTGTTGGAGATATTATACACTCACCTAGAAATTATTTTTCCTAAGTTTTCTAGTCTAATGTTGAGGTAGATGGGAATATTCTCTCCCATGAATATTCCCTACTTTTTAAGGAATCTCCTAAAAAATAGGGGCACCTTCCCTCTTCAGTTGTGACTCAATTAGACTTTAGTTAAACTAGTGGATGACAACTCATGCATGCAATTCGCCTCAATTTTCTCACCAGAAGGGAACATATCACATGCATGAGGAAAGTAGGGCACATATCTAATGCATGCATGCTTTTCTCTCACCTCCACACATGTGACTCATTTAACTAATGATTGCATTGATAGTTGACTTAGTCTAGGTGGAAGAAAACTTTGGTTTCTACTAGTGAGTGTTCATCTCTCTCTATCATTACTACGGTGCTTAAATCACTCTAGATCTTATCCATAGTTCATTCACTTAGCCATGTACCTATCTATGGCGCATTAACTTAGCCATTGGGTTATATATTGGGTGTATTATTCATCCTACTATTCACATGTAATATAATTCTCATTATTCTTTCTGCCATTCTTGCTTCTTTCTCTCTAATTCTTTTTGCAAGATTTGTGTGAATTTCTCTAACTAGGTTCTTTCTGAATTTCACACCATTCACTTATTAATAAAGTCCAAATGAAACTTTGTTCAAATGAATATATAAACAAACCCACAATAATAATAATAAATAATATAATAATAAAATAACTAGTATAGATCCATCTTAATACAAAACCTATTAAATATCAACAAATTTTGGATTAAAATTTGTTTTTTATTCTTCTAGATATTTGATATATTTGAGAAATTATTTATTAAATAACAAAGAAATTTAAACTAAGATTTATCTTTTATTCTTCTAGATATTTGACATATTTGAAGTTAAGATAATTTGGACTTCTTTATAATATTTTAATTGCTCAAAAAATAAATAAACTTAATAATTTCATTTCCCAAAACAACATATCGATAATAAATAAATTAATTTTAATTCACATTTTTACTATAGAATTTTTAAAATGATATTTTTATGAATTTTATTTTTTTAATAAATT
>CBVK0100670630.1:0-15996 GCA_900067695.1 Picea abies | reverse complement strand
GAGTTGCAGTTGCAGCTGCTGCAACTAGCAGATTTCGGTTTTGGCTGGGACTCTCTCTTGGTTATGGTTTGGACTTTCTGCTTGGTCTCTTTTGGTTATTCTTGCTTGGTGCGCTATCCTTGGGGAGAGGTGCGCAACCTTGTTTGGCTATTAAGCCTAGGGTTTGCTTCCAGAATCATTCTATGTCAAGGTTAAGGTGCTCGGGGGTGGCTTCGGCCTATGGTTGGGTGACAATATTGTTATATTGTCTATGGTTAAACAAGCACATCCATTACTTTCTAACACAACTAAGGTTATTTTCCCTTTGTTCTGCACAACATTTCTTCTTTCTAAAGAGTACTTTTCGGTACTATCTTGCATTCAGATGAGAAGACATTTTTCTCCATGGGAATTTTGTGCATTCTTGATTTATGACATAAGACGTGATAGTTTCACACTCCAAAGAGTAAAAAATTCTAACAAGAACTTCAGTCTACGAAGGACTTGAAAGGGGATCATTAGGAATGCCTGTCAACAAGTGAGATCCCATGTAAAGGAGATGTCCATTGCTTGTCTATTACATGCTACAATGAAATTATTGTATAACATCATATTTAGCGTCCTTTTCATTTTTTTATTTGAATTTGTGTTTACTTAATTAATGTAGAATAAGATGCAGGGGTAATTTGATTTATTAGTGTCAAGGTTTGCATCTCATTTTGCATTTACTAGTTGCATCTTACTTTTGTATTCAATCCACAAATTGGGACATTGTCAACATCTATTTTATGTATAAATTTTACGCCTACATTCACCACTTATAATTAAGCTTCCACTATCGTGTGTATAAACATGCCATTCGTTGCATTTAGTTTTGAATCTATCTTTTGTGTCTAGCGTTCCATCAATGTTATTTAACACAAATTGATTATAGTGTCGTTTTCAACTTTTGTTGTTTACATTATTTCAACCTGAGACATCCTCCTTTTATACCTTTTTTGTCATTGTTTGCATCATTTTTTTGCTGAACTTTGCATCAACTTTTATTTTATTTTATGTGGAATGCATTTCCCAAGGAAACTCACCATGCACTTCCCTCATTTCGAGGATGGAACCTAGGGTAAACTGGAATCTTCAAGGCTCAAGGCCAGGGCAACATCTCAACAACAATTGGCTTACCAAGAGGAAGCATGTCACATAGCAGGATTTGAACCAGGGTGGGGGAGGAAACAACATTCTCTCTCAACCACTTGAGCTACACCTAATTGACTTACTTTGCATCGATTTATGTAAAAGTATCGTACATATTTGTGCTTTACAACACCAATGTTTAGGTGAATTTCATTATATTAGTCTATATATTTGCAATTATTATTTAACACGTTTTTCAGGGAAATCAATAAGGTCATGTTATATTATTATTATTATTAATAGAATAAAATGGCCCATTAAACTATTGAGATAAACATAATATGTACATATAGGGAATTTTATACAATGAAAAGGGTGACACATGTAGACACCACAAGCTAGAGATCCCTGGAGTCTAGAAATCAAAATTGCCCTACCTTGGAGTACAAAATTGCCATGGAGGCCTAATAGTCGAGTAGAAACAAGTAACACATTACTAATATAAAAGTAGGCCAACTAACTCATGAAGTTCAAGAAGTATAAAACATAAACTAGGTTGTTGAAGGGCATCATGCTTGCACTGGGTAGTGGGTCCTCTCTATCCTTGGGAGAAACCACTATACTTCTTTCCTACACTGCAGGGGAGCGCCCATCCGTCCCCGCTCCCAAAGGGAGTGTTTTTAGGGAGTGCACTCCCTTCTTGAGATTTGTGCTCCTTGCACATTTAGGGAGTGTCCCTTGCCCATTTAGGGAGCACTCCCTAAATGCTTCAGGGATGCTCTTAGGCGAAAAAATGCTCCCTATCACTCCCGTGCAATGAGACATCTTTAGGCGTTTTCTTCCTCCTTTGTGGGTGTTTGGGAACCAAGACAAAGTTCCAAATGGCATGGCTAGGGTTTGTTAGGATTAAAACAATCACTCACTCCATTTTTCTCTCATTCTATTTCTCATTTCACTCATCTTTGCTAGGAGGGTTTTGAGTGGGCTTCTTGCTAGTTCTTGAGGAGATTGAAGGAGGATTGAAGGTTTCTATAGGGGGATTGAATGGAGATTGGAGAGCTTGGAAGGGATTGGAGAGCTTCGAAGTTGAAGGATGCCATAGAGAGATTGGAGAGCTTGGAAGGGAGATTGAAGGCCACCATTTGTGAGAATTGTTGAGAAATCTATAGCTTGAGCAAGAGCTTCTTACACAGTTTAGGTGTGAACATGCGAGAAGTAGTTCGAGACAACTTCTAGTGACCATTTAGGGAGCAACATAGCTTGAGCAAGAGCTTCTTACACATTTTAGGTGTGAACATGCGAGAAGTAGTTCGAGACAATTTTTAGTGACCATTTAGGGAGCACTCCCTAAACGCTTTCGGGACGCTCCCAGGTGAAAAAAAATGCTCCTTGTTGCTCTTGTGAGACGAGGCATTTTTAGGAAAAAAAATTCCTGCTTTGTGGGTGTTTGGGAACCAAGACAAGGTTCCAAATGGGATGTCTAGGGTTTGTTAGGATTAAAACACTCACTCACTCCATTTTCTCTCATTCTATTTCTCATTTCACTCATCATTGCTAGGAAGTTTTTGAGTGGGATTCTTGCTAGTTCTTGAGGAGATTGAAGGGAGAATGAAGGTTGTTATAGGGAGATTGGAGAGCTTGGAAGGAATATTGAAGGTTTCCATAGGGAGATTGGAGAGCTTGGAAGGGAGATTGAAAGTCACCATATGTGAGAACTCTTGAGAAATACATAGCTCGAGTAGGAGCTTCATGCTCTAGTTAGGTGTGAACGTGCGAGTAGTAGTTCGAGACAACTTCTAGTGACCACTTAGTAAAAGGGAATAATACCATCTTGTAATTTCACTTAAATAAATAAAAGTGAAAGTCAAATTTCCTATATTCTTCTAGTCTTAGAAATCTAAATGAAATATTCTACGATCTTGAGTAGGAGCTTCATGCTCTAGTTAGGTGTGAACGTGCGAGTAGTAGTTCGAGACAACTTCTAGTGGCCACTTAGTAAAAGGGAATAATACCATCTTGTAATTTCACTTAAATAAATAAAAGTGAAAGTCAAATTTCCTATATTTTTCTAGTCTTAGAAATCTAAATGAAATATTCTAGAGGTTCTAGAATATTAGTGAGTTAGATTTGATCTAATCTTAGTCGTACACTTCATTACTAGGATTAAATATATTAGTTGCTAAGATTTTGGAATTATTTGCTAAGATTTGAGAAATTAGTTGCTAGGATTGAGGATATTAGTTATCTCTCTCAAAGCATAAATAGAACAAGATGGGAGAGGTTGAACATACATGTTGTACACCAAGAAGACTCAAGAGATTAAAGAGAGATCAGTTGAGAAGATTCAGAGCACGGGAGAGGAGTGTTGATGTTTGTAGCATCATATAGGTACTTCCACACAGGTTTAAGTGTCTAGATGTGTGGAAGTCCTCCAAAGCCTTCAACCTTAGTAATTTACTTTATTTAAAAGAATTATTAAAGTAATGTGAGGCAAGATCTCAAGTGAGGTGAGATCTAATCTCAATTGTTAATCACTTTGGAGATTAGGGTTAGGGTTCAACTCAAAATTATAAAAGCAAGGCCAGGGTGAAGGAGGGAGACATTGTCTCTTGATACACAAGAGGAGACCAAGGAATTTCACTCACAAGTCATGAAGGATTGTGATTCAAGGAGACCTTAGCAAAGGTGAAGAAATTTCACCTAGAGGTCAAGACCAAAGGAGGAAAGGGCAAGTAGAGCAACAAGAAAAGAAGACCCAACAATAAAAAATTGTAGGACATATTTCTGGACAGAGAAGCTGATAGGTTGCAGGTCGAGCGAAGCGGTCATACAATGACAGATTTAGTATAGAAGTTGTAGGTACACAAGTTGTAGTAGCTTAGGGCGCGTACATACATGGGTTGTAGTGGTGTAGGGCACGTACATATGCAGACTGCATAAGTGACAGGTGCTTGTAGGCAAGTTACAGGCGTGACATAGCGCGTACATACACAAGTTACATGTGAGCCAAATTGTGTACATACGCACTGTAGAGGTCGTGAATCGCAAGTAAAGTGAATCTTAGCCATTGATCTCAAGTGAGGTGAGATCTAATCTCAATCGTTAATCACTTTGGAGATTAGGGTTAGGGTTCAACTTAAGATTATAAAAGCAAGGCTAGGGTGAAGGAGGAAAGTAGGAAAGGGCAAGTAGAGCAACAAGAAAAGAAGACCCAACAGTTAGAAATATGTTGCGGCTATACAACAACATATTCGGTACAGAAGCCACAGGTACTCAGGTTGCAGTAGCTCAGGGCGCATACATACGTGCGCTATAGTAGTGTAGGGCGTGTACATATGTAGGTTGCATAAGTGATAGACGTGTATAAGCAGGTTACATGCATGACAAAGCACGTACATATGCAAGTTACATGCAAGCCAAATCACGTACATACGCGTTGTATAGGTTTTACGGGGCATGTACATGATTGTATAGAGCCATATAGTGGCAACTTCAATAGAGGGTTTCTTCAGGGCAGTTTTTCCAGGCTTGCTATGATTTGTACATTTCCTCATTGGGCCATTTTCCCAGTAAGGGAGCCCTTGTAAAAATTAATGAAAAGTTGATTCGAAGGACAAAAATATTTTTGTATTGTGTATGAGATTTGGTTTTCTAGTATTGCTTTCGCTATTTATTTAGGTTGATTATTCCAGTCAGTGTATTTTGTTTTGTGAGCTGCAAATTTAATTTACAGCAAGGAAACCACTAGCAAACAATATATCTAGGTGTTGGGATTAGGAAATTCAACAAGGAGCCAAGGTCAAGAAGTAGGCCTAAGTACAATTCGTACAATGTTGTACAACAGATTAGACAGACATTCTCAGTTGTCCAGTAGGCAGATTTATCTTAGTAAGTGCAGATCTAATTTTTTGTGTATACCATACAACTATTAGTTTGACAGCTTGTGGAGTTTTCCTTGTAAGCTTGGAATATTTAAATGAAAAGTTGATTTCAAGGTGTAATTATTGGTGTATTGTGTTTATGCTTCCACTATTTATTTTTAACTATATGTGTGATTGTTGCATGTTCATAAATATTTATTTATGTAATTAGATAAGTTTAGATTTAATTTATTTAATTAAGAGAAACATAGGACAATAATCACCTAGGCTAGAAAATTTACATGGTATCAAAGCAAGTCTCTGGTAGAGATCCTTGAGGGTTTACAATAGTAGATTATGTTGAAATATTGTAGCTTGGATGGGTGTTCTTTCTTTGGTGAGGCGTCACGCAAGCAAGAGACACTAGAAGATTTGATTCTCCAAATCATTTAAATTTTTCATAAGTCTAACTTAAGAAAACGGGTTTAATTAATTTGATTAATGATTATTTAAATATTTCATAAGTTGAAACTTAGGAAATGTCAATTATTAATCATTACTAGTTAACTTTCCGTGAGAAGCTTTTTTTGGATTCATTCAAAGTCAAAGTGAGTTTCAGATTAGATCAAAGCCATTGATTTGATATGTTGGGGATTTGATCTCCACCATTGAATCACTTCGCTGGAGATTTATAAGCAAAGGGGGTGGCTTGAGGAGATCATTGAATTTGTGAGTGACACGTGAGGGTTTTCAGCTGCAAATCAAAAGAGGGCAAGTGAGGGTTTATTCCTTGCAGGTTGCAAGTGCTGAGAGGGAGATTGTAAGGTAGTTTGCCTTCATTTCCAGAATATCTGAGTGGTAGTGACAAAAGTGGAGCCGAGTTCCCTTTGTCCCGGAAGTCGTGAGGGATGTAGATGTTATAGAGGCCAAGAGAAGGTGTTGGGGATGAATTGAGGGCTGTGACTAGTGTAGAGGAGGTGTAGAGGGTCGAGTTTAGGGCAACCGTTGAAGTCGTGAAGGAGAGGAGGTCAGGCCAGGCCGAGTCTCTACAACACAGACCGAGTCAGATTGAGGGGTCGTAAGCCTCCCAGTCACATCTACAACCAATAGATAACAGAGTCATGAGGTAGGAGGCCGAAACTTAGAGCCATAGGCTTAGATCCGCTTAGATCAAAGGCATATTTGCTATGTGGAGGAAGTTGCCAAGTTTGGCACTATTGTAATAATTTTTTTGATTTGTTGAAGTTGAATACAAAGCCCTCGTTTGCTAGTTTTCCTCGGAGTTGGGGTTTCTAGGGTAAATTTTCTGGTATTGAAATTGTGTGATTGGTTTCTATATTTTCCATTGTGCATTGCGAAGTTATTTACGCAATAATATTTATGTTTTATAAATTAGATTTATATTTTTTTGTTGTTCTTTCTCTAGGCATAAAAAATTATTGAGAACATAAATTAGTTTGTTAAGTTTAAAGAAAAATAACATCGTATCAGAGCTTTGCCTCTGAGAAGGAAGCCAAGGGTTTACACATGAAGTTTCACCCAATAGAGTTTTTCAGATCCAAGATCTTGTGACAACCGAGTTTTCAGAATCATGTCTATTTCAGGTATCAAATTTGAGGATAGGTTAGATGGGGCATCTAACTTTGGCATTTGGAAGGAACATATATTGTTGTCACTGGAGGAGTATGGGCTCAAGGAATTTGCAGAGAAGACTATTGCAGTTCCAACTGACGCACAACAAGTTGACGCTCACAAGAAGAATGATGCCAAGGCAAGGCATATCATTATGGATGGGGTCAAGGACCATATAGTGCCTCACCTTTCAGGATTGTATACAATTAGGAAGATGTGGGAAGCCAACATTAAACTATACCAGAATTCAAATCTAAATAGAAAAATGGTTTTGAAAGAGAAACTCTTAAATACAAAAATGGGAAAGGGGGAAAGTGTTTCCTCCTACCTCACCAGACTTAGACATGTAAAAGATGAATTGGCAACTGTTGGAGAGAGTGTGAATGGCACTGAACTTGTGAGGATGGCCTTGAATGACTTCTCTGAGTCATGGGATGTCTTTGTGAGAGGCATTGTTGCCAGAGAACACATTCCAGACTAGGATCGATTGTGGGATGAAAGAATAATTGAGGTTAGCATCTCTCAGTGGCAACAACAATCATCAAAAGGGTGAGGATGAAGAGAACATTGCTCTTGTGGGAAAGGGAAAAGCTAAAACCAAGAAAGGCTCAAGAAGTGTGCAGATCTCCAAGGGAGAGAAGAAATGTGTCATGAGCAAAGTCAAATGCTTTGCTTGTCAAAAAACAGGTCATTATGCCAGTCAATGTCGTAATAAGAAGAAGAATAAGAAGAAGTCTTAGACAATAGCTTCAATAGATATTGACGAGTTTTCTTCTAGTTTTGATGAGGATTCCTCACTCATCGCTTACTTGTCTAGCTCAAGCACAAAGGCCACAAGGGTGTGGTATATTAATAGTGGTGTGTCATATCATATGATAAGAGTTAGAGAACACTTATGCAGTTTCAGAGAGGAGGAGATGGACTTCGATATACAAATGGGGAATAAGTCCAAATGTACTCCAATGGGATGAGGGATTGTTACCTTTCAGAGGGAGTCGGACAAGACATTCAGTTTTACCAATGTGTTGTATGTATCTGGGATGACAAAGAACCTAATATCAGTTTCGACACTTCAGGACAAGGGGTATGACGCGTCTTTCAGAGGAGAGAAAGTGTATATTCAACCTAGGGGGTCGAAGCAAGCCAAGATGATAGTGACCATGTCACTCAAGTTATACAAGTTGCAGTTTGAGTCACCTCAGGCATTGATAACCAACACAAAGGATATGGGAGAATTATGGCATAGAAGGATCATGGCTCACTTACACCATGGGGCACTTAATGTGCTCAAGGAGATAGTAATTGGCCTTCCATAGTTGATCATCGAGCACAATGGCGTGTGTAAAGGGTGTGCCTTGGGACAGTAGATCGAAGGGCATATTGAATTTAGTGCACTTAGATTTATGCATGCCTATGTCTTCAACATCCTTGACAGGGTATGAGTACTTTGTCACATTCATAGATGATTTCTCCAGGAAAACCTGGATCTACTTCATGAGGGCCAAAGATGAGGTCTTCAGTCGCTTCTAAGAGTTTAAGGCTCTTGTGGACAATGCGACAGTAAGGAAGATAAAGGTTCTCAGGTTAGACAATGGAGGTGAGTACACATGTAAATCCTTCAAGGAGTCTGTGCACGAGCGAGGATCAAGAAAGAATTGACAGTTCCCTATAACCCTCAACAAAATGGGGTAGCGGAACGAAAGAATAGGGCCATTGTTGGTGCTACTAGGGTGATGTTATATGACTAGGATTTTCCCAAGTTATTATGGGTAGAGGTTTGGAGTACTGCGATATACATATATAACAGGAGTCCTCACAAGGTGTTGGGGAGATTGATTGTTGAGGAGAAATTTATAGGGAAGAAGCCTGAATCTAGTCACTTTAGGATTTTTAGTTGCCTAGTCTATTGTCATGTTCCCTCTGATAAGAGGATGAAGCTCGTTTCCATAGCTAAGAAGGGCATCTTCGTTGGTTGCAATGAAACTTCGAAAACATATTGGATCTATGTTCCAGCATTAAAGAAGACAATGGTCAGAAGGGATGTAAGATTTGAGGAGGAGAAGGCTTTCAGAAAGTCTTATGATGTGCTAGTAGCAACATGGAATCAAGAGTTGGTAGCTCCAAAGGAGGAACAAGAGTCACAAGTACGAGTATAGGTATTGGGACTAGTACTCAGACAGTGGAGCAGGAATCTCCACACACCAAGATTGGACCTACTGCAGGGAGGAAGAGGAGTCAAGAGATTTCTCAGACATTACGAGATGCCCACGAGTTCGTGGGTGCTCCTAGGATGAGTGTTAGATAGACCAGGCCACCACAACGATACTCAGGGTATATGGTGTTGATGAGTGATCTCATTGATAGGGAGCCTTCCAATTTTCAGGAGGCATCGGAGCAACAGGTTTGGCATGATTCTATGGTGGAGGAGTATGCCTCCATCATGAAGAATAATGTTTGGGAGGTGGTACCAAGACCAGAGGAAAAATCAGTGGTTGGGTCTTGCTGGATCTATAAGATCAAGCATGCTGCAAATGGCAGCATTGAGAAATTTAAAGCCAAGTTTGTGGCTAAGGGGTTGTCTAAGAAAGAGGGAGTTGACTATGACGAGACGTTTCCCCAATAGCTAGATATACTTCGATCACGGACGTGATCTCATTAGCAGCAGAGATGGGTTGGCAGATTCTCAGATGGACGTCAAGACGACCTTCCTCAATGGAGTTATTGAGGAGGAAGTGTATATAGAACAGCCAAAGGGTTTTGAGGCATACACGATGGAGACTCGTGTATGTACACTAAAGAGAGCATTGTATGGGCTCAAGTAGGCTCCTAGGGCGTGGTATGAGTGCATCGATAGCTACTTGTAAGGCATGCGCTTCGTGAAGAGTGATGCAGACTCGAACCTATACTATATCATGATAGGTGGAGATCCGCTCATTCTTGTGTTGTATGTGGACGATCTATTTCTGACAGTTTCACAGAGGCTTATTGCATATTGCAAGAGGGATTTTGCTTCGGAGTTCGATATGAAGAATTTGGGGTTGATGCACTATTTTCTTGGATTGGAGGTGTGGCAGCGAGATGGCGATATTTTCTTTGGATAGGGGAAATACACAGTGGAGATCTTGAAGAGATTCAGGATGCAGGACTGTCGGCCAATGTCTAAACCCATGGTTACAAATTGGAAGAAGATAGATGCTTCCAAGCAGGAGGCAGTGGACCCTACCTTATAAAGGCAATTGATAGGCTCTCTCATGTATTTGGTCAATACTAGGCCAAATATTTGTTTTGTTGTGAATACTCTCAGTCAGTTCATGGTGGAACCAAGGAGAGCGCATTGGACAACAACGAAACATATTTTGAGGTACCTACGTGGCACAATTGAGTATGGTTTGAGGTATGCTCAGGGAGATGGAGTGAAGTTGGTGGGCTACACAGATGCAGACTGGGAAAGCAATGCAGTCGACAGGAAGAGCACTTCAGGGTGTTGTTTCAGCTTGGGATCGGGGGTTGTCTCTTGGTTCAACATGAAACAAAAGTCTGTTGCATTGAGTTTTGCGGAAGCAAAATACATGGCAGCGAGCATGGCTGCATGTGAGAAGCCATATGGCTTCAGAAGTTGCTAGTGGCATTGTTTAGTCAGGGGCTAGAGCATACCATCATAAATTGTGATAATCAGAGTGGCATCAAACTCTTTGAGAATCCAATATTTCATGATAGGTTGAAGCACATTGACATCAGGTATCACTTCATTAGAGATTGTGTGTAGCGGGGTGCATTCTAGTTACAGTATGTGCCTACAGATGAATAGGAACAAGTGGCAGATATTCTCACCAAGGCCTTGCTGAAAGGCAAGTTTGTCTACTTCAAAGATAAGATGGGAATAGTGGAGAACACCTTCCTCGTTAAGAGAGTGTTGAAATATTGTAACGAGGACATGTGTCTTGGCTTAGGAAAGGTGTCATGCAAGCCAAAGACACATGATTTAATGTATCTCCAAGTCATTTAGGAGTTAACCACTTGTTAGGAGTTAACTAGTTGTTAGAAGTTAACCAGTTGTCAAAAGTTAACCACTTGTGGAGATTTATAAGCAAGGAGGATGACTTGAGGAGATCATTGAGTTGGTGAATGACATCAAGGGTTTCTGCAACAAATCAAAAGTGGGTGTGAGGAGAATTGTTTGGAGAGATTCTGTAGGCGATAGGAAGGGTTCTATCTTCATCTCCAGTCAGCCAATAACCAGTGAGTGTGAGGGCCAAATCTGGGAGATTAGAGGGCCGTAAGGGTCAAAATATGTAGGGGTCGCGTGCTGGGAATTTCGTGGCAGAAAGGGGGCTGAATCTGGTTTGTTTAGCAGCACGGAAGAGAGGGAGGTTAGGCTGCAGCCTTAGTCACTCCCTTCAGCATTAGATTGGGCCTCAAGCAAGGGGCCGAGAGCTACCCTAGCCGCTAACTCGGCCATCTATTCGCTGGCAATGAGGAGTCATAAGGGCTGTGTGCAGGTGGACAGAATTTTCGGGAGCATAGGGCTTCATCGAGCGCTGATTTTCTGAGGTAGACGTGTGCCAAGTTTGGCCACAAAATTTTGCTGTAAAAATTTACATTTTCTGGATTTGCTGAGCAGAATAAGAAACCCTTGTTTGTTGGTTTTCCCCGGATTTTGGGTTTCAAGGGTATCTCTGGTGTCTATTTTATGTGTGATTGGTTTCTGATTTTATCTGATGTGCATTGCAAGTTATTTACTTCGTAATATTTATGTTTCATAGTTCAGAAATCTGTATATTGTTGTTTTGTTTTTGGGTATAAAAATTATTGGATGCTGAAATTAGTTTGTTGAGTTTAAGAAAAAATAACACTGAACACTTCTTCTGCAGAGAGGTGTTGGAGCACCTATAGTTTCATTCATAGCGTCAAAAGAAATAGGTTGAATGTAAACCGGTCAGAGTGCTTGGTTTATGTTGATTACAAATTGCGATTGTTGTCCCACTACTGGGAGGAGGCAAAGATGGATAAATACTTGAGGAGTTGGGAAAACAATCCAGAGGAGAATAATTTGGAGGATGGAGTATTGCTTTTAGAGAAATTGGAGAATGCTCTTTTCGATGATGATGAACATGTTGAGATGCCACCACCATCCACTGCCATGGTCCCCATGTCTAGGACTCCATCTACAACACTAGGGGATTCATCTTCAGTTTGGCCGCGGCCGCCTACATCTGCTTCTACACAGTTTCATCCTTCTTCGGCTCCACTACCACCACGTGGAGGTCCACACAACAGTCCTGGTGGTGGGAGGAAGGAATAGTTGTTTCTCATTTTTCACTATATGTCATAAGATGATAGATTCATACTACGTAGTATTTAGCAACTAGCTCAGTTTATTGTTTTGGACCTTCAGATCTTCATACTTCAATGCAAATGGCATATTTTGAAAACATAACTATTTGGTCATGACTCGTGTTATTGTTGACAGTTGACAGTTGCCAGATAACCTAGTCCATTCCATAAGTTACTGTTAATGGTCTACTTTCCATTATATGGCTTAAAAATTTGTATGTTTTTAAGTTTGTAATTGCTAGAATCTAGATGGTTGATGCTAGAATGATTATTCATTGATATTTATAAAACAAACGCTCCCACGATGCTTCGCTCCTGAGGATTTTTGGAAAATGGCGCTCCCGATGCTTCCGCTCCACTCTGCTCCGCGCTTTGGCAACATTACCTGAGTATCTAAATATAGACCAAAGACACAATGGGAAGTCAATCTAGACAAGGCTGCTGAGATAGATGATGAGAAGGGTGTAGAGTTGCACCAAGGGCTGCTTGAGGTGCCATTGGTAGGGGTGCTACCTAGCATCTTGATGAACCAAAAGGAGTTTAAAAGTGTCAGTGAGGATGGCATTGGCACTGAATCTATTTAAGCATGGTCAATGACTTACTCCTTTTTTTACTAATGTATCTAAGACTCTATACTATAAATTATAGTTATCTTTTAATATCATGATAATGTATGGATATATCATTGTAATTCTACTTTGATTTACTAATGAATAAAAGCAATGATTCACCTATTTCAAATTATCAGATTGGATGTTGCATTTTTTATATCTGAGTAAACTTTTCATCTGTATTTCTTTTCTATATTATGGGGGGTTCACATATGCCATCCCCTGAATTTTTGGGGATCTCACCAGCCACTCCTGAAACTTTTCCTCCCAACTCTGAACCTCGGTGTAACATAAGATTTTAACTAATAGGGAGGCATTGCAAGTTTTGAAAGAATACCTCTAATTCTGATTTTTCCTTCGTTGCAAGCTGTAGCTCTCGTTTGAGCTCTGGTTGAGATTTCCTCAATATCTTCAACTCTTTTGCTAGCACTTTCATGTCTGCTTTTTTCTTAGCTTCTGTGTTATCGCGATCCAACTGCAGATTCTGAAGTTTTTCCCTCAGTTCAAGCACCTCATGTTCTAATCTCTCCCTGTCTGACTCTGCTTGTTGCATTCTTGCCTCGGCATGGACCTTTGCAGCCTGAAAGTCCATTGTGTTCAGTATACTTAGCAGATCACATCCAAACAAGGATAGGAAAACATTTCCAACTGACAGACTAAATTACCCTAGTATGAATTATTTCTCAGTATACGTAACAGATAAAACCATCAAAGAAATAACTTACATATGAGAATTCAATAACATAATAACAGAACCCGATAATCCATCAATTCCATTGATATCCATACTAAAAAGAATCACAATTTGATTCTTAAGGACTATTCCAAAGCAAGAACCATACCTGCTCCAATTTGTAACTTTGCTCTGTCTCAAAGACCTTCCTACGGAGCTCTTCCAGGTCCCATTGAAGCTGGGTAACTTGCTCTCGTTCCAGTAAGACAGCTTGCTGTAGCGTTTCCCTGCTTTTAAGCCGAGCATTTTCAAGATCTCCCTCAAGGTCTTTAACCTACAAAAAGCAAAAAACGCAGCATTATTTCCTTGCCAATGAGATTCTTAACTCAAACCATAAATTTTTGAGAGACTACATATTAGTAAAACACAGGGAAGAAAGATCTAGAGACTACATCTTAATCAAATATAGGGAATATCAGAAAATAAACTATAAGGGTAAATAACCATCTTAAACTGGGCATATAGGACAAATCACTTGTTCGATAAGATATGATAAGATAGTTTTATTAATGTCCAACAATTGACCTGAAAAGTAGGTCAATGGGACTAAAAGGTACGCCCAATACAAATACAATGTGGGAGTGTGAAAGTAGCTCCTATATCAGTTCTGAAAGCAAAAACAAGGAAGCATAACTAAGTGTCTAGAGAAGCTACTTGCTAATTGTCTAACCAAAACATACAATAGTGTAAGCACAATGATACAACAGAAAGGCTAGAGATTGGAGATCCCTGTGTTGAGCAAGAGAGGGAGAGAGGATGTCAAGGCCTGCCGATCCTAATGGCCAAAGGGGAGGGGGGCGGGAACCGAGGTACAGGTTCATTGTTGGAGTCATCAAGCATTGTGAAAGGGGTGATGCAATGGCAAACAATGTCCTCCGAGGAATGACCTAAGGTAAGGGGACCCACATGTACAAACCTAGGGGAAGCATACCAATGAGGAAGCCCCACTCTCCTACCATCCAAGATTGAAGTAGAGAAACTTTGGATAGAACCCTTGCTATGTCATTGAATCTAGGGGGTAGTCCAATGGGCATGAGGTGCCCTCCTCTGGATTCTTTTAGAGCTGGTCCGTTTGTCCTTCTGTTGGTGCATGGTCTATGGCATGGCATGACACCTCCTCATAGTTCTTGAAGATGTCTATCTGCCACTCAGGGGGGAGGTCATGAAGAGAATCAAAGCCTCACTAATCTATGGTCTGAAGTATCCTTGTACTCTACCAATTTCTTATTGCTCCTAATGAAGGGGGCAACCTAGAAGTATGAGTTGATTCTCCTAGTGATCTCAAGATGAGGCGGGGCAAGCAAAAACTGAGATTTATGGTAGAGAATTTCTCTCATGAAGAGATCTAGGCATCGTTGGTCGTGATATAGAAAGAAAGTGGAGAAGGAGCCCTTCAAATCCCAATACAGACAATAGTAACTACTGACCACATCTAATTGCATTGTAAAAGGGGCACCTGATAATGAGATGCATCTCGGTCTCAAACTCCTATAAGTGACACATCTCACAAGTCCTGTTTAGCCACAGGGTATGGTAGTCAATCTCTATCTAGAGTCTATGGGAGCCCACCCAAAAAATGACCAAGGGGGATACAGAGTGAAATGTGTCTCTGCATGTACATGAGATGAGCAATGATGCCATCCCGCAACTCTAAGAAGTGCTCCAAATAGAAAGTCATCTTCAATCCTAGGCTCTCTAAGGGTGCAATCAAAGTAACTTGGATGTACAATATGTAGATGTCCTCTCTAGTAGCTATCTCCAGACTGGAAGTACCAAACCGTACCAAACCACTTTTGGGGAGAGAGCCACCCACTGGAAGTACCAAACCAATGCATGTCCTATGGGGCAAGTTGAGACTAGCCTCAAAAGCACAAAGTGCTTGGTAGGGGTACCTCTATCCAAAGACCAAGTCCCCATAGGTCCGAATTCTTTGCAGGAAGGAGACCAAACGAAAAATGACCTCAAGGTGAAGAGGATGGGCTTTGAACTCATCCTGGACAATGGGATGGGGGATTATACATTTACACTTCATGATGCGCCTAAGAAGCAGGTTTGGACTCTCTCAATCTTGGCCCGATCAATCTAGAGCAAACTCTATCCCCAAATCTCTAAGCCATAGAGCATTGTAGGTTTGAAAACAATATCAAAGAAGTGTAGCTTGGACGAGATGTCCTAAAACTGGTTCTAGAAACCAAGGCTGTTGGGAGCGCGGAGCGGGAGCAGGAAGCGTAGATTTTCAAAAATCTCCGGGAGCGGGAGCATTTTTTATATAATACATAAAAATATATATATTTTGATGCATATATATATATATATATATAAAACATGCAGAATGTTGAATCAATTGCAAAAAACATGAAAACATAGATATAAGATCATTTAACTAATTGATTAGTGATGAATCAATGATCATTAAAGCATCAACCATTTAGTACATACTACATACTACACATATAACATCAATCATATGTGGGACTCGTCACTCAACATTAAAGCATCATAAGTTATAACATCAATCATAAAAGCATCATAACATCAATCATTAAAGCATCATAACATCAATCATTAACTTCAAAGGTAAATTGTCATATGATGTTCTTAAGTTCATAACTTCATAACTTCATTGTTTACAGAATAAGCGATAATAAAGAGTCAAGACTCAAGACAAAGTACTAAGTTTTAGAGACTACTTCTAAACATGAAACAAAAAAAGAGA